>JAPYYV010035432.1:0-14811 GCA_030522625.1 Copidosoma aretas | reverse complement strand
TAAGTATTTTAGTACATTTGTATTATTAGAAACATCATCTTACGTCTCCTCTAGTATGATGAATTATTCTTAATTGTTATTAAATCTAAATTTATTGTCCACACTCCATTAAACTGCATTGTTTTGATGTAAAGAACTTTTGACAGCTGTTCACTGCGGATGGCGCCACCTCCGATTGCGCGCATAGCGAATAAGAGCTATGCAAGTTATTTTGACGCCACGGAGCCGGGGAGTGATTGCACGGGAAACTTGTAGAGGGACAAAAAAAGGGCACTAATGCATAGCGCCCTTTTGTGCTGTACATGTTATTGTTACAAAAGTGTAACGTGCATCTTGGGCGTAGAAAATATGAACTCGCGAACGGACGAAGAGGAGCGCGTGATGTATAGAGATCGCGAAGGAACGAATAGAAGTAGTAAACGCACAATGGAAGGGCTTCGTCTCTTTCTCATGGCGAAGCGATGAAAAAAAATCCACGGCTGGGATCAATCTTCGCAATACGCATTACTCGATCAACAGCCGGTCGTCGTTCATCTCTCCGCGGCTCTATCAATCTATTACATAGTGTACGTATACGTCTCTTCCCTCTGCATTGGCTCGGAGTGATCGCACCGGCCATTAAAACCGTATACAGTATGGGCAACGAACAAACAAAACGTGCCCCTAAAATGGCAACGCGTGAGCGCGCGCTTTCACAAACCGCATGGGAGCAGATGGCCGAAATATTTGGCCGATAAGTAGTGATGATGGTTGCTCGTTTTCATTGTACGTGAACCTATACGTACATGAGAAAACATAGTCAGCCGAAGCACGGTATACAATACCATATACGGAGCCGTCTGTCGGCTTTCCAGGATATTGGCCATTACGACCACCGCCGCCACCACCACCCTGAGCCCTGATTTTTCCGAAAGAGCACGCGTCGCCGACCCCCCCGTTTCGTATCATATGTTTACTACTTGTGGCACTGGCCGTGCCAACATGTCACTTTACTTCCAGCGTGGCGTGCCTGTCTGACTGATATATATATATATATATATATATATACACCGCATTCCTCTCCTCTCTATCATCCGTCTGTTCAAAGACGCACGTAATAGTGTGGTGACGATACATACACACACACAGTGTACATCCATGCAGTGGGGTTTCTCTTTTTCTTCCCCTCCCCCCCCCCCCCCCCCCCCCCCTAAATGTACTCTTGTAAATAGACATACGCGTACCCACAGTCACACACACACAGGACACACGCATATAACGTCCTACTCGAGGCTCCCTAATGAAGATTGACAAGCTTCCCACGATGAGTGTATAATAGTGATGGTAGAAGTAGTAGTAATGGTGGTAGGCACCGCACGAGCCCTCACTGCGTGTGCAACGCGTGCGGGGAAAACTGTGGTAGTAACATCAGGGACACATTAGACCGCACGTCGGAAAAAGAGATAACGCCCCCTCCTCCTCCAATAGCCGCCCTTCCACTCATTCGGCGTCGTCGACGTCGTCTCTTCATTCACTCCTTTTCCACCACACCTCTGTATATAATACAACATTCTGTCGAGATCGTCATCGACACACGTACATACATACGCCGCTGCTGTAGGACCTTCCCCCGTCCCTCCCCCCCCCAATGTCCCGGCCCCCGCGCCCAGGCCCCCTCCCCCCCCCCCCTCCGGGGCGCCCCCCCCCCCCCCCCCCCCCGTTTCTTTTTCCATTTATTCCTCCCCCCCACGTCCGACCCACCGGATTACCTCATACACCGACCTCCCTGCTCTTTTTTGTTCTTCCAACCCCGAGTCGACGTCCAAGAGATATAAGATTAGTCGTCGTCGTCGGGATGCTGCGCCGCTGATACCCCGTGTGTGCGCGGGGCGCGGAAACTCTCCTCGGTTCGTTCTTTTCCCTTCCGATGGTATTTGAACATCTTTCGGGACTTAGGACCATACTACTTAGTTACTCGTTCGCTTACTTCCAGCTCAGCCCTTTTTCTCCCCCGTTTCCGTTTTAACGCACGACACTATTAATCACTGCTCGTCGACGCGTTCACGCGCACGTGTTGCGCTTGCAGTTGGTGTATGATGGTATACTCGTGATATACAGATACGCCGCGCGGAATTAGTTTCGACGCTCCGAGAGGGGGAGGAACGATGATGCATTAATCGTGGGTGCGCGGGAGGGAGAGAGCTCCCGTTCCGTTTCTCCCCCCCCCCCCCCCCCCCCCCTAGTACGGGCTATTATTACTTTTTCGTTTACGGACAAGCAGCTGGCGCGCGGGACTGACGTTTGGACGGATAGGTAAACGAGGACAAATTGTGATGGATCGATCGCTGACCCTTCCCAGCGGAGTCGCTGATAATTAAAATCCAGCTTCGACTCGGGGCGGTGACGAACTGCAGTGGACGCATCAGCACAGCAGCTGTGGGAGAAGAGGTTTTTTCGTTCGAAGGGGGATGAAAGGTATTACTCGCGTAATGCACACCTCGCAGTTCGCCTCGACGCCGCGGTCCATATCGAGGACCGTTCACGATTTGTTCGCGCGGTAAAAGAAGGGGCTGCAGCGACGGTTCATCAGCCCGCGCGCTCCGGTTTTTCCCTCGCCGATTTTCAACGATACGATCCCGAAGAAGAGACGATACGCCCGGGGTAATTAAAATTTTCTGCCCACCCCGCGTCACTCGAGCGTCTAGTGGTGGCGCGTACAAAGAGGCGCCTACTCCCCGCCAATCTCTTCGCGCCATCGCGCTTTCCTTTTGTTTTTTTTTTCGTTCCTTCCTCCACCTCCCTTTTCGTTGCCTGTACATTAGTTGCACTCGAGAGGGCCGAGACAAGTGTCCGCTGCAGCAGCGCGCGCTCCGTTTTTTCCTTTTTCATTATACTTTCCGCGGTAGCCGCGGGTAGTGTACGGTTAGCGCGCCTCCATACATCCAGCGCTCAAAGCCCCGTGGTTTTGTACGCTTATTTATAACGCCCGCTCGGCGGCGGAGCAAAGCAGCGGTATTAGCGGAGAGAAATCGGGCCGGAGGGAAGCGGGGCGAGGACGGGCTTCCCGCTAATTACGCGCGATCGACCCCCCCCCCGACTTCTCCCATTTTTCGGTTTGGCCCCTGTCTCTCTGTACGTGATTTTCCTTTTTTTTTCGCCGACGGAGGCGCTGCCACATCACGGAAGGTGGGGGGGGGGGACGCGCGCATTACGCTCCATCGGACGCTCCCGACATTATTTAACCGGTTGCCGAGGGAGATCGTACTCCACATAGTGCGCATTCGCGGCGCGCGCAAATCCCCCGCTCGCTCTTTGTTTTTCATGCGAGCGGCGCGCTGCAGCTATACAGATCGCATATATACGCCGGCCGTTGTTGCTGCACCGGCATCACGACTCTCCTCCTTCTTCTTCCACATTCCGTTTTATCGCGCTGTACCGTTATGTCCGCGTATATACGTATACGTGCTGCTGCGTTTCACCCTCCCGCTCACTGTCCCTTTTTCTCTCCCTCTCCTTTTCGCTGCGCGGCTCTTTGTGCGGCGGCACAGCAGAGCCCTCCTCCTCCTCCTCGCGAAAGAGAGGCGACGGGAGAGAGATCGGTCGATCGTCGGACGGCGACGGCGAAAATCGATGCCGATTTGCCGATGGCGCATACATATGTGCGTGTACGCCCCCCTCCCCCCACTCTTCACTCGAGACGAAAATCAATTAGTCTGCCGAATCCGAAAAACGCTGGGAATGCCTCGATTGTGCCCCCCGCGCCCTTGATTCTCCTCGTACAGCGTTTCGCCAGTGCGCGGAATATACATATACGTGCGCCAGACAAAAATATCATCTCGCTGCGGTCGCTGCTGAAAATTTGAAATTAAACGGCCCAGCCTCGTCGTCGTCGTCGACGCAGTCGATCGTCGCCGCCGAAAAAGCAATATTGGGGAGCTATATCGAGCTATATATTCCTCTGTACCTTTGCGCGCGTGTATGTTGCGCGTGAGAATGGAAAATTGTTCAGTTCTCCGTTCCTCGAAATCTCGACAGTTTTATTCTTTTGTTGTATTCTTCAACAACCACAGGTTCATGATAAATTACAATAATAACAACAACAACGAAGAATCGAATCCAAGCGCTCAAAGTTAATTAATGGACGTGTCGTGGGGGGGTTGAATGAATAAACGCAAAATATGTATTTATAAATATATACATCAACACGGGAGCGTCTCGCCTACTCGTGACCCCATTATAGCAGCTAGTCTGTGGATGCTGTCACCAGCAGAAGCGGCAGCAACAGCGCGTGATACTGTGTTGCGCAAGTAATAGCTTCGAAGAAACAACAACAGCAGCAGCAGAAACACCGGCAAAATCATCCCATCAATCCTGACGAATGCAACAGTGCGCGGAGTAATTGCATTTCTGCGCTGCGCGACGCGTTTCGCTGAAACCCTACTGCAATGAGACCCATAATATTCGCGCGGAACCTTCATGCGCGCGAGTCACATAAAAATAACTAAATTTAAACATCAAACAAACACAGACGTAGGCATGCACGTTTCCAACGTACACCAGACGCGGCATCAGCGGGAAAAAGGTCTCGTGAGCCGTTTACACCGGCCGCGCGGATTATCGCCGCTGAAAATTCGCGCGCCCAAGTTTTTCGAAAGCCGAAAGAACAAAAGAGATACCGCGCGGGTTCATCGACCGCCGTACCACATAGTACGTTTAACCTTTTCGTCGCTTTATCGTTTATTTTTGTTTTTCCACACACGCGCGCGCTCCCTCTCCTCTTTCCATCTTCCTCCCTCCTGTACGTGTGTGCATGCGCGCCGCATTTTTTATGAATCCGCAATCCCGCGTAATCCTAAACGCAAAAGCTCCGCGCAACCCCCCCCCCGAAGGTTGATAGAATGGGCCCGCCCCCCCCCCCCCCCCCTTATTTCGTTCCGCGTGAAAAAAAAAAAGGAAGGTACACGCCAGCCGTTTTAGCAACAACAACGAAATCCGCGCACGTGAAATTCCAACTTTTTTCACAATCCCCCCCACCCCCCGATCTCTGATTCCGCTTTCTCTGCCCCCGCCTGTTCGAGCGGCCGCTTATATTCGATTCCCACGCAAATTCGCCGGGATTGGCGTCGATTTCACCAAAATGTTTCCGCAAACATCCGCGCTCCTGCACTCGCGTATACACAAACACACTCTCTCTCTCTCGCGGCGGTGTACGCCGGCTCTCTCTCGGTCGACCCGCCCCCGCTACCCGTAAAACATACGCGCTTCGATCCGCGAGGCGCCGTTGGTATTTAATTGCCGCGCGCGCTCATTGGTCTCGTAACTCAATTATCGCGCTCGTGCAGCCGCGCGAAGAAGGGGCACTCTTTACCGTAGTAGACTACAACTGATTCGATGATGAAGAAAGAAAACAAACCCTCGGACGAGAGTTGCAAAAACTTGCGGTTTATTGCCGCTGACGGAAAACTACTATCTTTGCGTCTTTCAGCGCGAAGGGGGGGTGGAAAATTTTCCCATCCTACACACTCGTGCGGAAGTCCATACAGAGACGGTATAGAAAAAGGGGGGAACGACCCGTCGTTCTGATCAGAGCAATCGTGTAACGAAACGAGATGATCAGCGACGACGGGGGGAAAAAGAGAGTCGTTACTAATTTATCGATTTCACCCCGACGGTCCCCTTTCTATTCATTTTTCCTCCGATTCGATGCTCGCGTCGTCGCCATCGTCGTAGCGGCAGAGAATAATTTAAAAAATCCGCGAGCGCGCGGGTATACCGCCGAGGTCTAATGAGACCGTGGCAATTTCAATGGGAACTCTTTCTCCACCGCAACGAGAGAGAGAGAGAGAGAGAAAGGCAGAAACGGGAAGACAGAGGGACGGACGGACGCGCGGAGGAGAGCATCTGCATACAATTAAAATCGGGAAAAAAGCGCGCGCGCGCACGAGCGGCCGAACAATGGGAGCCATCAATAAGCTCGATCCTGGGGGGAAGGGAGAGAGCGAGCGAGGGGGCGAAAATTTGTAATGACGACTTTTTCCTCTCGCGGCCCGTACCGACTAATATCGCGATGACGTAACGATACCGTGCGCTTGGCCCATAATATTCCGTCCGCTGCAACTGCGCACTCGTGCATATATTATCCAGCGGTTTGCGTAATAATAACGCGCGTCGTTGCGAAATCCTTTGGTGCACATGCCGATAGAGTGCAGCGCCCGCGACGTCGTGCGGGGCAGAGCAGAGCAGAGAGCTCGGATGCGTATATAATCGATCGGCCGATCGCGCGTGAGAAAGTGCGTTGCCGCTCGCTTCTTCTACTATCTTGCATCTGCCGCGTGACACACGCGCGCTTTTACCCATTATGCATAGGGCGGCCTTATAAAATACCATCTCCGTGCAGTGTACGCGCGTGGAAAGGTCCGCGAGAGAGAGCGAGCCGGTTTCACTTTCCTTTCTGCGTGTCGTACGGGCGAATTATTCGCAGCTCCCCGGGAATCGCGCGGATTAGTCAGTCGCGTGGATTTCTTCGACGCGGGCGGAAAAACACGCGGAGAGTTTTCTTCGATCGCTGCACGTATGTTTTTTATGTTATGCGTGGCATGCCATTATACATGTAGGTGTATATCTGTTCGAGACTCTGCTGATCGTGGAAGGAGATTTCTGGTGCCCAAGTTTTATGGTAAACAGTGGGAATATTGGTACGTAACAGAACGGGACTGGGACCAGGCGGCCTTCGCGCAGCGAGGTATAAGTAGCAGAGAGCGCGCGACCATTGGAAATCATCGAGGGGGTGTGTGGGAAATGAAAGGGGGAAGAAAATCCCTGTCCGATCCAAACTTTCATATTGAATTTGACGATGTTTGTTCTCGTGTTTGTTTTTTAATCGTGCTTCTCAGAAATCCGTTCAGGTGTATTAAGACAGTGAATAGCGATCATTTCAAAAGGTACAGAAAAAGTCAACGGCTTTTGAAATGGTTGGCCCCTTCGATAACTGCACTACTTTTGTCGAGTTTTGACTATATTATCTTTGGAGGGACGAAAAAAAACGGCAAAACTTTAGGAGGACATGGATACAGAGGGAGAAGGGAACAAGTGCTCGGTCGGATGGAAAAAAGGAGGAAGGTCCGGTTCTTTTTTTCTACCACCGCTTAGGAGATCGAATAATAATAATAATAATGTAAAAAAAAGGAGGAGAATTTCCTCAAGAGCAATTGCCGCGGACGATTTGGCTACTGCTATAGCGCGATTGTTACGGTATCGTGCCCGGGTCAGGAAGCGGGGGAGAGCGAAGAGGACTGATGGGCGAGTTGATTATAATACACTATTTATTCATACGCTGGAAAACAGACAGAAGTATCGATGCGGCTCGGCTTCTCGATGGCGGAACGAGTGCGGCGCACGGATCCGTGAGCATTATAAGAGAGTACATGCAGAGGGAGTGCAGAGCACGTCGCGACAATTACAGGGGACGTGCGTTCAAGAAGAAGAAGAAGTAATGGAAGCCAAGGGATCGAGAGAACGCGCGTATGGGCGATGAGCAAAAAGAAAGGGGGGGGGGGGGGGGGGGCGGTTTGTAATGTAGGGGGAGGGGGGCGAGCGATATCGGACCGCCGCCGCGATCCGCGAGAAAGTCAGCGGCTCCCGGTGCAGCCTAATGATACGGTCCCGCTAATGCGTCGCTTCCCACATACATACGTACTATCTTTGCGCAACAATGCGTATAACATACAAGCGTCGAGCGCGTGCGGGAGCACCGCAGCAGCCGGAGGATGCGAGGACCCATGTATTATATACATGCAGCCGCGATGGATCCAGCGCGGTATGTATAGCGGCGAAGGTAACGGGCTCCTCTCCTCCTCCGCCTCCTGTTCCCCGACCTTCCACGGTCCCGTCGGCCGACACGCACATACACTGCTGCTGCTGCTGTTGGGGCCCCCTGTCTGCTGCCCCACACGCGCTCCACCGTGTATGTACTGCGGGTTTACAAAAGCTCGGGGCCCCACTGTATGATATCGGACAACTCCACTCTTCTCCTCCCCTCGTTTTTTCTTCTTTTTCGCTCCTCTCTCCTGCTCCTCCTTTTCTCTCTTTTTTTTTTTTTTTTTTTTTTTTTTTTTTTTTTTTTTTTTTTGTGTCGCACGCGGCGTCGGAAAATCGCCGCGCCGTTCGACCGGCAAATTTCTTCCTCTCCGCTGCCTCGGAACAAGAGATAACTTTCGGCTCTCCTTGCCCGTTCGTGCATCGTCCCGCCGCCGCGCGTTTCGTGTACAGAATACGTGTGTGCGATGGGTAGTTTACGCGCGCAGAGGGCCCTTTTTGTCATGTGGCTGTGTGTGGTAGGGCTTGCACGTACACACTGTACAACATAACCTTCCGCGGCTCGTCGCCCCGGGACTCCCCGCCGGGCGGTTTTTGCACGCGCCCCCCCCCCCCCCCCCCCCTACGCCCTTTTACAAGCAGCTGGCGCGTAATTACCACCATTTCGCTCGATGTCCCCGGTCGGGTTGTATCGCATTAAAATTGCACGGAGCGGCCTTTTCGTTTGACCCTCGTGCGAGTGGTTGTTATTACACTCGGCGAGGATAAGACGACCTCGCTCACCGCAACTCGCGGGTTATAATTTTTGCAGCCGGCTGCGGTAAGATACAGCGGCAATGAAAATTCCGGAAATTTATTAAAATAGTTAAACTCGCCGAGCTCGTAATATAGCAGCTTGCTGCTGCACTGACGCAGCATATACGGAGCCGAAGAAGGAGGTGGACATCCGAAGGAAGGAAATTCCGCGTCGTTACTGATGATGGAGAGAGAGAGAGAGAGAGCCTCGGAAATTATAGTTGTAAAAGGCTTAAATTCCCGAGTCAACGGCTTAATTAGTCGACGGAGTACATACGGGGGAAGCCTTCGACTCTGTAGCTATGATAATAATAATAAACGCGCGCACGAGTGCACTGCCATCAGAGCTGCTGCCGCCGCTGCACCGATCGCATATTGTACTTACGTACCATATAAATATGCGCTGCTCGCGGTCGTATAATGCCCCCCAGCTCTCTGCCCATTATACTATAAGTAGCGCGCGCAGGACACGCGGGACAGAGAGAGAATAGGGAGCCGTGGCGCCTGTGGTGGCGGTGATCCGTGTCCTGTGTGCGTGTCGCGGAGTGCAGAAATTTCCGCGAAAACTTTATCGTCGCGCGCGCTTTTACAGCCCCCCAATCTATGAGCAAATGTGCATGTACAGCGGTTTCACAAAACACGAGCGAGAGAGAGGGAAAAGGGAGAGAGCACTGCGCACTGCGAGCCGCGGGTCATGTATTAATGACGAGGGCTATCTTTGGCCGCGCGCGCGCGCGTTCGTTCGTTATTGACATGGTGCTGCGGAGAGGGGCGAGAGAGGGAGCGAAAATCGCGGCAAGCGCGCGCGGAGACGGACGGGGGAAGCTATTTGCGGAATATTTACGTGCCGCTGAATGCTCGATCCCCCCCAACCCCCTTTCCATCGTCTTGCGTTATCATCGTTATCATCATCATCATCATCATCGCCGTGCGCGTAAATCCCCGGGGGCCGCGAATTATCATCCTCGGGGGCTCTTTTTTGTGTTTCGTAGCGAGGGCTCGCGAGGGAGAAATATCCATGCGGATCTCGTTGAAGCGCACAGGACCCTGCTGCTACGGCACGCGTTATTCATCGGAATCTATTATAAATTACAAACAAAAAAAGAGGGGGGGGGGGGGATGGATGGAAAGCTCGGCCCTCCCCCTCCCTTTTCACGACGCACAGGGGGCACACGAGCAGCGGGGAGGCGGGCAAAAGGCGCGGGGCAAACAAAAATTGAGGAATAAAACTCGAGTTTTATGACAAGAGTTAAAAGTTACGAGGGCCGTAATTCACGTGCCTCCTCGAAAAGCGCCGTCGGCCTCTCTCTCTCCGTGTGTGCGTTTGTATACACGCGATCCAGAGAACATATGTGCAGGCGTGTGTGCGTGTATATATACGGGCGATAATACGAGTCGCGGAGGCAGTGTAAAAGGAGGAGGAGGAGGAGGAGCGATACGTGAAATAATAAAAAAAAAAAAAAAAAAAAAAAAAAAAAAGAAAGGGGAAAAAAAAAAAAAAAAAAAAAAAAAAAAAAAGGACGTAGGTATAAACGCACGCGCCAATGAACTCTTCTCCTCCACTCTTCTCTGCATACTCGCGGCTATCGCTCGGATTTTCGTCAACTGCGCGAGCTCTCTATATACATGGAAGAGACAGAGGAGGAGGAAGAAGACGTCTCGCGGATCACGACGGTCGCTCGCGCTCATAGAGATAAATGTAGTATTACGTATCATGTACATTTGGGTAGCCAGCCAGACGACGACGACGACGAAAATATGAGCTCGCTCGGCTATGGCGTTAAAGTACCGTTGCCGAACGCGTGCGTACGTATTATTATCATTATTATCATTATTATTATTATTATTACACAGTACAGCGGGGGAGAGCGTATACGCGTATGTTTAGAATCGTTCGGGTAATAAAGCTCTGGTTGGCGTGTGTGTGCGCGCGCGCGCGTCTGATGTGCAGACTGCGAGCGAAAGCAAACAATTTATCGTATACGATATCCTCTGATGTACGTGCCGGGGGAGAGAGGCAACGGTGTCCATCAGCTCGTGCGTGTGTGTATTTATTAGGCTCGCGCGTGGGTGTGTATTGTACACACAGTATATACGATACGCGCGCAAGTGCGAATGAGTATCCCGTAGTATCGGGGGTGTGGGTGCGCGTACCGAGGTCTGTACAGTGTCCCGTAGGATTATGGGCATAGGCGATGGCTGCTCCGTGGGATGCTTGGCATAGGGGTGAAACTACGCCGTTATTCTGTCTTTCGGCGAGTTATTGCCGGGATAAAAATCTCTCTCTCGCTGCGCGCTCACGCGTGGACGGCGTTACCGGATTTTCGAGTGCCCCTCTCGCTCGTCATATCCCTGTATCGTTTCCTAATTCTGACTCGCGCACTATGCATGTCGTATACTATCATGGATCGTTTTTCTTTCTCATTCGCATGTACGACAATTCGTGCTGGCTACTATGAATCTCACACGAGAACCCCACATGAACAGCCGAGCCCCGGATCAAGAGTCATTTTCAATTTCGCTCGACGGCGCGCGCGTGCATATTAGTTTACGCGAAGCGCGCGACCCGCTGATAGTTTGGACGACGACGATAAAACGTCGTCCGAACGAGTGTTGGGCGCGGGCAATGATAAATTAAAACGGCGCGCGGCTAAGTGGTGGATGGGAGCGCAGACTGCGCGCGAGCGCGCTCGAGTATGTGTACAGGAGAGCTGGCAAACAAGAGGAGAAGGTGTTGGGGAGAGTAAAATACGAGCCTCCCAAACTATTCCCTGGGAATGCGGAACGGACGGAATTTGAGAAAACTCCTCGTGCATGAGCGCCAAACGGGCTTTTGCTTCTTCTTCTTCTTCTTCTTCTCGGCCGTTACTTCGCTCGAGCAATCGTTGTAATACCACTCCTCCTTAACTTTACTCCTCTCTTACTTTTTGAGAGAAAAGTGAATTTCAATTTCGCAAACTTCCTCCTGGCGCTGTTTTCAAACAGTATACATTGAGCAACTGTTTTCCAACAACAAGTTGGGGGAGGGAGTTTGTAACTCTTGTATTTGTTTCGGAGTGTACAGGATGGTATACTTTAATCGAGCAAATCTTTACAGTGTTTCGTAATGAAGGTTGTGCGGCAGGGTACGGATGAAGTGCGGAAACAAACAAATTTTACAAACAGGACCGTATTTAGAAATTCAACTTCCATCAACTCCATTTACCAAGAAGATCTTTGTTTTCGACAAAGCTTTTTTACACCGACAAATTCGACCTCGTTCCGTGAACAGGAAATGATTTCACGCGTCGCCTGGTCATACGTGTCTAGAAAAAAAAAAGCTTTTTACAAACAAAAGGCTTAATAAGACTATACCTTTGTGTCGAAAAGCGCAATACCGTCACCTTCTGGGAGCATAAAAGCATTTTATCTCCCTATCTGTCGGCAATCGCGATGATTCAAGGCGTAGTAAACCGAGTTTGCGGTTAAAAAAAAAAAAACCGACGAGTCATTCGCTCACTCGGGATGCAGTGCAGTTGAGAGGATGTTGAAAAAATTACTTCAACTTAGAATCGGACGCTTTGCACCGCACTGCACAATGGGCAGGCACGAGAAATTTAACTTCGCACGCAGAGAGAGACAGAGAGAGAGTGTAAAAAAAAAACCGCCAACAGCTTACGTGCGCGTTGTATACCTACTACCTGCAGGAGAGAGAGAGAGAGAGAGAGAGAGAGAGAGAGAAAAAAAGCTCATCGACGGCGAGTGAGTAGGCAAGAAAGAAAGAGTGCGAGGGTGGGAGGAAGAGAAAAAATTCATGTCTCACCTCGATACAAAGTTCAGGGTCGCGCGAGACATAAAGGGCGCACTTACCGAGTCTCTCGAGACGCACTTCTTGCGTGCATTCACCGAGAGAGAAGACGACGAGGGAAGTAGCTGCTGCTTCTCCTCCTCAACCGTGCATGCACGTATATATACGGGGGCGAGCGTGTGTATATTACGTGCGCGTATGAACGAACGCCCCCACACAGTCAAATGGCGAATTGATGGAGAGACGAGTAGGGGGAGGAAGACGAAGAAGGGGGAGCGCCGGTGAAAAATAATTGGACGCACGTCGCGAGCGAGGGGGTGGCTGCCGCTGCCTTTCAAGACGAAGAAACAAGGGAGGCAGGAAGGGAGGGCTCTATAAACGATTCAGGCAGGTGCGATATCTCCTTTTCATTAAGGGGTGGGGGGGGGGGGGCGCCTTTCCGTGGTTTTTATCCCGCGGCTCACCGAACATCGTGCCCTTCGACGGTCCCGCGAAAGCTCCGGGGCTTTCTTCTTATTTTCCCGGGGAACTCGAGCCGCCTCCTTCCCTCCCCGAGATAAGTATTATCCGCGCCCGGTGGTGCTTTTAATAGGCAAACGGAACGACGACAATCACGAGCCGGGCGCGATAATTATTTGTGACCCGCGGACGACGGACCTGTATCTATACCTGCATCGCCGCTGCGAGAGCCGAATTTTTAATTGAGGAAAAAATAAAAACTCGAGGACGCCCCCCCTCTACTTCTTTGTTTTCCCGCTATGTGTGCACACCATATTCGAAATATACCTACCCCTTCGACGCGGATGCGTTGTATACAGGTGTGCAACCCCCGCCGTTAACGGCCTTAATTATCCGTCCTACCTCGCAGTGCATAGTGTATATGTAGGCGGCCCAGCCGAATTTCGAGAGCAATTTTCGCGCGCCAGACTACCTGCTCGACTCGTTAAATTTGCCCGAACGCGAGTGGTGCATGCAACTGCGGGGAGAACAATAATTTTCGCCTGTTTCTCCCCCCCCCGCCAGTGTATATACAGTGCAGCGCGCGGCGCCGAGAAAACAAGCGGAAAAATGTTTTCGAACCACACTCCTATGCATACCCGCGGAAAAAACAAGGGTATTTTCGTCATCGCGGGAGGGATGATGATCAACGTTATTTTCCAACAGGATATTTTCCGCGTGTATTTCGTCATGGAAAGGAGCCATGAATCAGATATCAACTGTTTACAACTACTTCGAATAATAATGATGATTATTGTCATGATACAGAAACGATTTAAAACTTTCCCGAAAACCATTGAATAACACGGCGCGCGCGCGCCTACGTCTCCCGCGCTGTAAGTACAGCGTATTAAAATACATCGACTCGTATAGAGAGCGACGACGACGACGACGAAGACGACTTGTTGAAAGTTGACGTTGAAGATGGAGGTCTCAGCCGATTTCGCGACTGTACAGGAGGGGGGATTATCCACACTTATATAAGAAGGAGGAGAAGAAACCAAACTCCGCTGAATAGCGCCGCGGCGGCGGCAAAAGCGCGAGGGATAGATGTATAAGATGGATAGATAGATCCGAAAACATTTACTTTGGCTCTGCTGCTGCTGCTGCTGCTGCTGCAGACAGGCTTTCGTTTTCCCTGGGCTTCGATTTAAATGCACGGCTGTCGGGGGGGAGGGGGCAAAAAGTTATGAAAGGCCCGCAGCATTTGCAGCAGAGGTAGACCCGAGAGTGAGAGAGAGAAGAAACGAAAAACAAAATTCTTCACTGCCGGTCGTCGTATAGAGGAGGGGAAAGAAAGGAAGAGCCGACTGTGGAGGTATGTACCTCATACTCTTTGCATATCCAGCCATTTATCGATGGATTCCCATCTCTCACGAGAGAGAGAGAGAGAGAGAGAGAGAGAGAGAGGAGGACTCGTAATGTCGAGCGGTTTGCCTCCTCCTCGACGACGCCGATGCAGCACCACCAGGAGCAACAGCCTCGCACGTAACACTAGTCGCACATCAGGTGGCTGCAGGCGGCTCGGGTTTGCTGTAGAAGGAAAGCTATATAATATATACAGTGCAAAACTGCGACAAATCGGGCCTCTCTTCTATACATATATAATGCACATACGGGGAACCCAGCAACTGTGTAAGTACATGGGCTTCTTCCTCCTTTCCTCTCCTCTTTACATCATGTATCGCAAGAGCCAGCGACATGCAAATCATCTCCCTCCCCGCCTCGGGTTTTTCTCGAGGTTTTTCTCCTCTCCTGCACTTCTGAAAAGTGAAAAAGGAGAACTATCGGTTTCGTTCGGCCGGCGCGACTCGCGAAAGGGGACGAGCAGATCGTGAGCGATCCGGAGACACGTGCCTAACTCTGAGGACAAAAAAAAAAGTAAAAAAAAAAAAAAAAAAAAAAAGGGAAAGAAAAGAATAACTCATCGTTGCTTG
>JAPYYV010035404.1:0-11249 GCA_030522625.1 Copidosoma aretas | reverse complement strand
ATATAGCGATTTCTATCACGTATGGAGGCTTCGCGCTGTACGTTGAAAAATTGAATAGAAAAAATTTGATAGGTATAGCCATTAGAGTCATTGAAATTGAATGATTATATTTGCCTATCTTAGAATCATGTTATATGTATAGAAGTGTATATTTTTACTGAATTTTATTAAAATCAAATAATTTTTGCGACTGTTAAAAATAAAATACGCAAAAACCTGTTTTTAGCAATTTTCTCCACCTTTTGAGGTTATGTCGAAAAAATGTTTGATACAAAAGTTGTAGATGTTTTCCATACCTACAACTTTTTTATTTAATATTTCTTGATAAGAGGTCAACTTTTGTCAGAAATCGTGAAGAACCGCGTTTCACCCCTAAAATACACATTTTCGCACCCTCACCCATCTTCCGATCATCTCTTTCGGTCCGATCGATTTTTCCACGTTTGTGCATAATTTATCCTAAATTTTCCCGCCATCTCTATACTGCTAAGAATTTCTCAGAATTATAGCCTCTAAAAAGCGCTATAGCACTGGTCTATGCGTAGAACTTAAAAAAAGTTTCTCAATATTTGTTATAGGTCATTTTGGAAAGAATGATACAAATAAAAAAGAGTGTGATAACATAGGCTCTTATAGATCATAACCTTGATTTGTCCTTTACATGGACAAATATCTTTAGAAAATGCAACTATATAGAAAAAAACCATACCTACGAATGAAGAATTGTTTCAAGATTAAGTTAGTAAAATTTCAAGTCATGTTTTAGTGCATTTTAAACAATGCCAACGCTAAACGTAAGCAAAATATTGAACTTGTAGAGTGCAAGAGGGGATGCGCGGTAAAGGGGGCAAAGCTGCGCGAGCCGGGGGAACTCCCCATTCCTCGCCTCGCTGAATGATACTCCCGTTCTTTTTTAAATGTAACATAATTCAAAAATCACCTTATTCTCAAATAAAAAAAAGTTTAGAAGAATAAGACGAAATGAAAATCAAATAATTCATCCATAGAACCTCTTATGAATAAACTAATGATGAAAAAATAATTATAATAGTGTAAAACTTTCTTAAAAAAAATTTTGAAAAAAATGTAAAAATTGATTAAGCAGTTATTTATTTAT
Organism: Copidosoma aretas; assembly: GCA_030522625.1. Taxonomy (NCBI): domain Eukaryota; kingdom Metazoa; phylum Arthropoda; class Insecta; order Hymenoptera; family Encyrtidae; genus Copidosoma; species Copidosoma aretas. The sequence continues at coordinate 10,132 of JAPYYV010035404.1, read as the reverse complement.
TTCAAAATCAACAAATTGAAGAAATCAGAGAAATAATAATTAATATATAGAAAAGCTGCAACTGATATTTATTTTTTGAAATTTGTAAACAAATTATTTAATTAGTTGTTGAATAGTATATTAATGTTAATAAGCAAATATTTAAATAAATTTATCAATAAACAATGAATGAATACTTGAATTAAAAGTAAGTTACGAACCGCAATATTGAAGGTAGTGATGTGAGTTCGTAGAGGTATCTCGTGGTCAAGTCGATACAAACTTGCACACACGAGGTCGCGAGTTCAAATCCAGTAGAAGGGTTTTTTTTTAGAAATAAAAAATCTACTTCCGTTACTTATTTTTCAAGAGAGAAAAATTATTAATCATTGATTTACTTCCCTGCCTAATTTTAAATATTTGGGCTTATTCTCTTCCTTGAAAGATTCCATCAAAAATCATCATGAAAAAAATTGCAAAGACTTGGATAGCTTTCCCAGAAAATTCAATTGTTTACTTATTTTGCGTGTTTGCATATAAACAGCTGAATTTTCTGGGAAATGTATCCAAGTTTTTGCAATTTTTTCCGTGATGACTCCCAATAATTTTGTGCAAGTAACAGAATAAGCCCAAAAAATAAAAAATGAGATATAAATTAAGAAAGATTCAAGAAATTTATCAAATTTTTATTTAAATCTATTGTATCTGGAAAACTTAACGATATTTAATATTAAAAAGCCCAATTAATAGAGTTTGTGACCCCAATAGGGGATAAAAAAATAGTATTTTAAGCTACATTTTCGTAGAAATAGCATTAAATCGTATTTATCTTCTAAACTATTGATGATGAAGAAAAACTATAATGGGCATATTTTTAGGTGGTTTTATGCTCTACAATTATGTCTTACCAGAATTTGTTTTAGCTTTTATTATTTAGCTATTAAAGCCACTTGAAACCTAAAATTAAGATATAAGTCTATTTGTGACGTCAATAGTAACTAATTTAATGGATCTAGGTTTAAAATTCAATATAAAGTTTGTTTGCTTTTAATTTCTCTGATATTTTATGTTAGCAATAATTTTTTAATTCAGTAATTTTACAACTACTAACGCTTTTAGAGATTTTAAATGTTAAATAAACTCTTTATTCAGTTTTCACAGATGGATTTTTTATGTTAGGGTTTAAATTTATGCAAAACTGGCTTATAATCATTTCTTTTCTTTAAGTTCTGGAGTGAAAAATATGGATTACGTCTATAATTTACACTACAATTACATACGCAAACTTCTTTGTATTCAATTTTTCGACCTTGATCTATTAAACTAGTTATTATTGACGCCAACGATAGACTTTATCTTTAATTTTAGGATTTAAGTGGCTTTAATAGCTAAACCATGAGAGCTACGACAAATTATATCAAGACAAAAATATAGGGCTTAAAACCACCTATAAATTTGTCATTTACATTTTCTGTTCATCAATAGTTTAGCAGATGAATACTATTTATTGCTATTTCTATAAAAATTCAGCTTCCAAGACAATTTTTGTACAACCTGATGGAGGTACAAACTCGAGTCAATGGGTTTTTTTTTGATAATTATATCTCCTACAAGAATGCATGAGTAAAAATTCCTTAAATAATTTTCTACTTGGTGAGTAAAACAATAAAGGTAAGAAAATTATTTTTGAATGTTATTTAAATGGGATGAATTTAAAATCGATAAGCAAAAGGTTAATATCATAATTTAGAGATTGTAATAGGCTCAAAATTTTTGTTTTATATTGGTTACAAGAATTTCCGGTAGGAAGTCAAGAAAAAAAAATTCGTTAAAAAATGAATCACCCTAGAGCCCACATATCCGAGCCATACAGAACAATGGATGCATCTAAACAGTCGTAAATTCTGACACCTACATCCCAGCTTGTATTTCTGCCCGTGCAAAGTATCTGCCATACGACTGCCATGGAGTTTCTACCTTTTCCTAGTACTTTGTTGAGGTTAGGCCTTAATTGTCCAGATGAAAAGAACATCACTCTTTGATAGTTAAAAACCCTTACAATTCAGATCGGCTCGTTGTTAAATGGTATTGCCCACAGACGTAACACATCCGTGAAGTGTGGCCTCAGATACGTGTGTGCATCGTCCTTTTAGCTAGGCAAAAGCACACGTAGTACAATTGCTATTGGTACTATGCACGCTATTTGGATACACATATATCGGTATAGCGCGCGTCGTAGTATAAGCCGCGCAGCCATACAATTATACACACCTACACTGTTAGTGATAGATATACGTAGCGTAGCCAGTGACCCGAGTGCAGGCATAGTGATAATCTGTGCGCGGGTACGTCAGTAGGGGAATCCCCTAATCCCTTTGCTGGATACTCTCTCTCGGTGCAGAAAGAGTCTCCAACAATACGCCGCGCACCAGCTGATGCTCGCGTAGCAATTGAAATATATAGCCATGTACGCCACTTTAGAAATCCCTCCACCGTATCAAGCTTTAAGCAGAGATATTATTTACGCCTATATGCACGCGCTTAAATGCTCTCTCTTTAACTCTTGGACAATATCAAGCATTGGAAATGCATACGGTTATCGTTCTATCGGCAAGCATATAAATATAAGAGAACACATAGCGCCACTAATAATTTTATCCTCGTTATATTTATAATAATGCATTTATAAGAAATAAAATTAAAACTTATGACATATGCGTGCGTCAAATACACTCACAGTTAAAAGAGAGAGAGAGAGATATATGCGTATATAAACACACAATTAAAAGAAAAATATTTTTCTTTTTTACTCTTATCCTAATTGTATGTAGCATGTCAAATGCATGATAATTATTATTATTCTTGTATAAATACTTGAATCTTTTGAGTCTTTTATAGTACATGCCAGGAATCTGACAAAATATTTTTTTGAAATTTGTACAAACCTAATTAACTTTGTTGAGGGAAAGGGGAAAAGTATTTAAGCCTTTATAATTATTGAAATATTACACATTTCGACGAAATATAGCCAATAAATAAGGAAAAAAAAATAAAAATAAAAAAAAAATTATACAAAAGATATAATAATGAAACCGTAAAAATGGTAAATAAAAATGATCCAGGTGATGCTAACGGGACAGTAGCTGAAGCACTAATGGAGTCGCTTAACGCAAACTTTTTTTTCCAGCACGCGATTGAATCTATTCCCATATTTAATGGAAAAAATATGCCTCTTAAGGATTATGTACAGCATATTAGGAACGGAGAAAGTAGGGTCAGAGATGACCGAAAAGATCTATATAAGAGAGCGGTCTTGCAAAATTTTCGTGGTGCTGCGCGTGTCAGTGTGAGTGGCCAAGAGTTTGAAAGTCTTAGGGCATTCATAACCCATTTAGAAAAAAGGTATGCGACAGGAACAACTGTCGCTTGTTATCAAACTCAGCTGCAGAAAGTGCGTCAACGACAAGGCCAATCAGTGGGCGAATATTATGATTATATGAATCTACTGCTGAGCGGTGCTGAGAAGGCTCTGATGGAAGATAAGGGCAATACGTACGATGCGCATATGATGACCCCAATAAAAGACATGGCGTTAGACATGTTCATGAATGGTCTGGCACCTGTAATAAGCCAGTAGGTAGATGCGAAGAAATCTGCTACCCTATCAGATGCTTTCGATTATGCATTGAGATTGAAGAGCCGGATGAGAGCGGGTGTAATCCCAGATATCCTATACCAAGGACTACCCCGCAGTGATTTTCGTCGACATAATCAACAAGATAGATATAATAATCAACTATTTCAACAACATCAAGTAGGACAAATTAATAATCAATTAATGAAAAACCCTAATTATAATTATAATTTTAATAGGCAATTTAATAATATTCCGAATTTTCGGGAAAATTTTAGAAATAATGAAAGAAATCGATATCATGGAAATCAACAAAAAACCAATAATTATAGGCAAAATAATTACAATCGATATAACAATGAGAATCCTAATAGTTATTATGCACAACAAGATTCGAATTTCAATTCTGGGAACAACCAAACTAATTGAGTCATAAATAATAATAACAACAGATACCCTCAAAATAACTATAATAACTATAATCAACAAAATTTTAATTCCACTTATCAAGGACAGAATTATCAAAATTATTAACAGTCAAGAGACAATCGCCTACCGCATCATTTAAACTCGCAGGTGGCTCACCCCCAACGTCATTCGGAGGTGAGCCCCCAGCGTTTCAATCAGAATCAAAAGCCAAGCACTATAGCTCAGATAATGAATATTGCGACAAAATCGAGACCGTTAACATCGGCACATGTCAAGGACTTGGAGTAGACGATGAGCCGAATAGTATAAAACTTCGCGTCCCTGAAGGTAGGAATCGGTATATAACTTTTATGCTTGATAACTGAGCCGCGACGAATTTAATAAAAATAAACCAATTAGATCGAGAACTTCCAGTGGAAATAGGTAGTATAATAAATTTAACAGGAATAACGCCTCACCCTGTTTTGACGAAGGGCACAGTATTTATAACTGTACAAGGAAGAACTACAATTTTTCATATTGTCCCTAATGATTTTCCGATAAAAGATGGCGGACTACTCGGTTGAAAATTTTGTAAAGACTGACGGGCCACGTTATCATACTATCACAATGCTATCGTGTTAGATGATGTGATGAATCCTATTCCATTTTTAAAGACACCTGAGGAAATAATTTTATTAGAAAAGGAAAAAAAGGAACGTGTTACTCAAAAACTGAAAAAACAAGCACAAGAAAACCAAATTTTAGCCACTACGTTTAATCCAAATAATAGATTAGACAGTTACAAAGATAAAATTAAACATCAAAATTCTTATGATGAATATATAGCAGGACCACCAGAAAAATCAGATATACCAACATATGAAAAATTCGGTGATAGAAAGGCAGATATACAGTTCCAAGATGAGTAAAATAAATTAATTTCGATTAAAAGAGGAGATATCCCTAAGACCATTTTTTTCTCCCGATATAAAAAATAACGAAAATAATCAGTGTAAATATAGTAACTTACTTGACAATTGACAACAAATCTCAATGTAACTCCTTAGATGACATTCCCCAATGCGATAACAATATGAAACGATACAATTCTAACTTAGAACATCAGAATAAAGATAAATCAGTTAAATATACTATCAGAGCCAGAACACGTCAAGTCGTACAAATTAATGTAATCAGTACCGGTTTAAGTGAAGGTTATTTGCCACGTATAAATGTGGGACATGATGACGTGTATTTAGGGTAAGGAATAATAAGGAATAAAAACAGTCGGTGTAATGTTATGGCCATTAACGCCAAAGATGAGGATGTTACCATCCAACTTCACCCGAAGGAAATTTTATCCTTTAAATACATAACTCCCGAATTTAATCCTGACACTAATAGTGAATATGAGGTACCTGCAATTGAGAATAATCAGGAAAGGGTAAAAAAACTTAAGAAACTAGTGTGTACAGGCCATTTAAACCTAGAGGAACGAGATACAATTTATCAACTAATTGCTAAATATCCAGATATTTTCTTGTTACCAGGAGATTCGTTACCCTGTACAAATCTCCTAGCACATAAAATTCCAACAGAAAATAACATCCCAATTAACACTAATCAATATCGTCATCCACCAGTGCATAAGAAAGTTCTGGAAGAACATTTAACAAAAAATTGTAATAATGTAATTATTGAACCTTCATCTTCACCATATAATTTGCCTCTTTGGATTGTTCCCAAAAAGACAGACAGTCAAGGAATAGCAAGATAGAGAATAGTTACTGATTTTAGAGACTTAAATAAAAAGACAATTGGTAACGCTTACCCACTACCTAATATTGCGGACATCATGGACTAGTTAGGTGGATCTGTGTATTTTTCAGTATTTGATTTAGCTAGCGGATTTCAGCAAATTCCTATGGCTGAATATGATAAATTTAAAACGGCGCTTACTAACCCACATGGACACTACCAATATTGTCGTATGCCAGAAGGTCTTAAAAACGCACTAGCCACTTTTCAACGACTAATGGATTCAATATTAAGAGGACTACTAAATGTTAAAATGTTAGTGTATTAAGATGACATTATAATTTATGCTAAGGATCTAGTAGACCATGACAAGAAGGTTAGATTGCTTTTGGATAGGATAAGAGCAGCGAGGATGGTTCTTTAACCAGACAAAGTCCACTTCTTAAGGAAAGAAGTAATATTCCTTGGCCATATAGTGAGTGAAAAAGGAATTGAACCTGATCTCAAAAAAATACAAGCGGTAAAAGAATTCCCAGTCCCGAAAACAGTCAAAAATATCAGACAATTTTTAGAATTAGCAGGTTATTATCGTCGATTTATCAAAGATTTTTCAAAAATTTCTAAGCCACTTTCAGATCTTTTAAAAAAGGGAGTAAAATTTGAATGGACTGGTGCTCATACAAAGTTTTGAGACACTATAAAATCATTTATGTAAAGACCCTATATTGCGATTTCCTGATTTTAGTAAATCATGTAGGTTAACAACAGATGCATCTGATTATGCAATTGGAGCAATTCTAAGTAAAGAACTGGAAGGATTTTACCACCCGGTCGCTTATCTTTCAAGATCCCTAAATAAAGCCGAGATAATGTATTTAACGACGGAAAAAGAATGTCTAGCAGCTTTATATGCAATGCATAATTTTCGATCTTATTTATTAGGAAATAAATTTTTACTCGTGGCCGATCAGAGCAATACAAACCGGGAAAACTGAACACAAATGCAGATGCACTTTCCAGAAATCCTGTAGGACCATCTTCACATACAGAAAATGACATAAATTATGGACTACCTTTGTTAAGAATAATGATGATTGGTCGAAAAAGGATAAAGGATAAAAAGAAAACAGAATCACAAGATCAGAGAAAGAAAAAAGTTAAATCTAAACCAACAACCACCGACCCTAAAACATCGCCAGCAACTCGGAAAAAGGTAATAGAAACAACAAAATCTAGGACCATGGCCAAATCGGGAACAAGTGTACCTCAATTAGCCAGGGGTCCAGGACGACCACTTAGTTCAACAACAAATAAATAACGATCAAAATTAGACCATAGTGTTATTGCTCAAAGAACTCGAACAAGGACCGCGACTTACACAAAACCAACATCATCTATCTTACCGGGTATTAAAAAAGGTGACACAATTAAATCACTTCGGGACTCAAATTCTTTGAAAGTCAACTTTTCAGACACTGAAAACATTATAAATCAAGATCAGCCCTATCAACATCATATAACAGCGATACGAACATAAGAAAGGTAGATAATAGAAATAAGTCGCAGGTTAATAAGCAAATATCCAATTTGCCCGCAAGAGATATAATAAATGTTGGTGCAACTTCAAGAACGAGTATGTTCTCAGAAAATGACTTAAGTGATAGCAAATTAATCTCTAAAGACAATAGACAGCCACCTGTATATGACCCACGCAGAAGTAAGTTAAGACAAGAATTAACTGAGACAAATTTAACGACTGACACTGATTCAGACACGGACGTTATCGATACAGAAATTAATATAACCCCTGTATCATCAAGTGAGGCTTCTTACGAGAATATTTCTCAGGATAAAAGTAGAATTACTGGCCGAACTGATGAATTTACTTTCTAAGAAATACAAGAACTATCAGAAAAATTCGATAAAAGCCTCCGAGAATTTTTAAACAAAACCGAAGTGAATGAAAAATCTGAACCGACGAATCCAGAGAATCACAATATTACTAGATTTTCTGATGGAGATTAACCAGATCCCGAAATTCAAGACATATTAAACGAAATGGATACTTATAGCCCTGAGAATTTTGTCGACTCCATACTAGACGTTAGAATTACTGAGATATGTAAACAAACAAAAAACTTTGAACCCTTATTTGACGAGAATACAATTTTACAAAAACATATGACGGATGGTGGACTATCGATCACTCTACGAATACAGAAAGGGGCCCCATTAAGTTCGAGTACACCGACACAGATGACTACAAAAGACAGACGATCCAAAGCACCGGACTAAGAACCAATAACGGAAGAACCCTTGGAGAACTTGGTTGAAGATAACACAACCTCAATGAACCATAATAAGAGAAAATCAATAAATCAAAATACTGCCCCTGATTTTATGCTGCTATTAGACTTATAACCTTTTCAACTAATAAATCGACACGAAAACAAAAATAGAAAATTGTACGTAAGTCCCAGTGATAGTAGAAGTAGTATCGATAATTCTCAAAATAGGCCAAAATTAATAAATAACATGATTACTACTAGACATTGTCTCACATATAAGAGAGATAATATAATACACTTCATTAGCAAATATTGTCAACTAGTCACGTCTGTCTCAAGGCTGTTGAGATCGATAGGTCCACTGGACTTTAATTATTTATAATCAAAAAAACCAAAAGTACGCCAAATATTAGTAACACCTCATGGAGGCCATAATATACTTTCAATCGTTCTTAGTGAAACATCTACCGATTTGTTAACCTCAGAAAGTCTTACGAGAGCTTTTAAATCGCTCAAAAGGATATTAATGAGGCAAAATCTAAAAATTTTTCGAATTTCAAGAAGGGGAGACCTGACGGACAAAGTAGAACCCGGATTAATAACAGAAGCAATATCTACAACATTTGATAAAACTCCTATACAAATTACCGTCTGTTACGGTAAAGTTGATCTTCCAAAATTAGAAGAACGAAAATACATAATACAAACTTTACATGACAGCGCTATCGGAGGTCATAAGAAAATAAACCAGACGTACCGGAAAATTAGAGAAGGATTTTATTGGCCCGGAATGAGAAATTATATTCTTAAATATGTACGACAATGCAGCAAGTGGGACACTGTTGGCAAATTGAGAATGACCCCGAATGGTAACTGCCACTTACTGACAATACAGTGCAACTTAACTAAATATATCATACTAGTTCCAGTACCCGATTTGAGAGCAAGTACTTTGGCCGATGCACTCGTACAAAATCTTATTTTAGTCTATCGTGCGCCTAGAGCCATTTTATCAGACAGACATGCTACATTTATGTCTAATTTACTGAAACAACATATGAGAACCCTAAAAACGAACCATTTAACGACGTCATCATATCATCCGCAAACGAACGGATCACTAGAGCGGAGTCATGTTGCCTTTGCTGATTTCATAAGAACTTATCCTGAAACTTATGCCCAGGACAATTTGGCAAAATTTGCAGCTTTCAGTTATAACACAAGTGTACATACGGCAACGAATTTTACACCCTATAAACTTGTGTTTGGTAGAATAGCAAGGTTGCCGCTAAAAACACCTAAAGATGAAAGATTGCGAACCTACCAATTATATTTACATGATCTCATTAAACGACTACAGGATATGCAACATACGGCAGGAAACCAGCAAATAAAAATGAAAATGCAAGCGAAACAAAATATGATAAAAATATAAAATATATAAATGATAAACCAGGAGATTACGTGTGGGCAGAGAAGGAAGTGCGTACCCATAAATTTGATCGCTACTATAATGAACCCCTAAAAGAAAAAACAATTTTGGAAGGAAATAATATATTACTTGAGAATGCAGACGGTGAAATCATTCGAAAACACAGAGATAAATTAAAACCAGTTTCACACTAGTATCCTAGTAAGAATAATGTTTTACATATCTTACAGAAAATAAACAGCAATGTGAATTATATTGGCCATCTTAATGATAATACTACCCAAAGGTCGCGCAGATCTGAACTATGCCAATCATGGCAACTACAGTATAGAACTACTAAAAATGAACCCTGGAATATACTATGAACGAATTGGAATTACAAAAATTAAAAGAACTGACTGGAAAATTGTGATATGGCTTGATATAAATAAATTCATATTGGAACATACACCTACTCCAGGATTGAAAGAAACCTTTAGACGTTGTGTTGTACAATTTAATTATCCTAATTGTACTAATTATATGGAAATAGACCTTTTGAATTTAAAAATAGTGCGATTGGAAAATCTTAAAGCAACAATATCAAACATAATAAATACTGTGGGAACCCATGCGGGAGACAACGTTATC
>JAPYYV010035355.1:0-13076 GCA_030522625.1 Copidosoma aretas | reverse complement strand
CCGTAGAAGTAGTGTCGGATTCACCCTGGCTTATAGTGTAATAACACTACGTGATGCTAATCATCACGGGCGCCTACCGACTAAAACCATCCTCCCCAACAGAGAGCCAGTCCGATGGACTATCACTCTGATATAGGTGTTGAAACGGGAAAGAACAGATAGAAGCAGAGAAACAGTGGAAAGATGAGATATAACAGCGAAGTTCGATGACCGATCATGAGACGAAGGGAGGAATATGGTCGGTACTATACGCATCAGGGCGAAACTCGGAATATTGAGGTGTTAAAGCAGCCTCAAGGGACGACGGGAGAGAGAGAGAAACACATTCTGGTTAGGCATCAGACTTATGAGCGAAGAGAGAATTTCACTCGTAGATCTTCAGCCCAGCCGCGCCGATGGTTACAGGGCTGATAGTGACTTCTCTGGATGAACTGACCCAGGTGTTGGCTCCCCTGGAAGAGACTCGCTGGTGACCCATTCACCAGGACGATGAGCTTCTGGCTTCCCTAAAGGGAATTGGCTTAGCGCCTATTGACAGTGGGAACCTACCGACCCAGCGTCAGGGCACGCCGACGATCTCCCCAAGGAAGGATTGCCCCCCAGGTCTAGGCATCATTAGGAGAAATTGCAGTTGGTCCGCTAGAATCGGGGAGAATGTGTTTTCGGCGCCACGGGTACTTTTCCCACCGAAAAAGTCCGAGAATCGAAGTTCCCGAAAATTTTTCGACGAGAATCGAACCCGTTTTTTTGCCTCGAGTCTGTCAGGCTAGGAAGCTAGCACGCTAACCACTAAGCCATCGAGGACTCTATGTTATTGCGGTGTGATACTTTGTTGATACTTTGTCATGCAAAAGTAAAGATTTAAATGCTGTTTTGAGATTGAAATACTGATTAATTATATACTTGATAATATAATTTAATGATTGCAAGTAGTTATTCACTATAACTAATCACTTGAATTAAAATATAGGCATTATTTAAGAGTTCTGCAACAATTGGTACAACCACAACAATACTCTCACTTACCCCTATGTAGTTCGTAGTGTCACTAGTATTGTATTTAAATTTCATTGAGACGGTTGCATCAACACTATCGCATATAGAGTGCACGATTGTTAAATTATAAATTTTGCTCACAAATGTTACAGTTAAAAGAATAGGGTGTTGATAGAAAACTAAAGTAACTACTTGTTTAATTTTTGTTACGTACTCTCAGAGTGGCACAAATTTGGACATGCATTTAAGGCGAGGCATGGTATCTACACACTTAAAAAAAAGCTCATTTTAACACTAAATGTACTTGGCGTGTTTTTCAGTCTTGTGTTTTCTTTTTTTCATCATCCCTCTCATTTTAGGCCATACACCCGCACAACCATATCGCGAACGCGCAATAGTTCTGCGTCCGCGTTTTATTCACATCCATCCACTCACTCACAATACAAATGACAACGAAAAAAAATGAGGCACACAAATAAAGAAAAACATCCGTGAAAAGTAAGAATCTTCCCCCTTCCCCGGTCATACATCCATAACGTATGTAAACACACCCACAGAGACACATTATTCACGAGCATTCAGGAAAACTGTTGGCGCTCGATTTATTTGCATGGGACTAAAAGCATGAAATTCGGGCTGACATTGTGACGTTGTCCATCCCACAATGACTGTACAACAACGAACGGGGAGAGGGAGAGAGTACTCTCATCCATCACCAACGCCAAGCGCGAATAAAAAGCGGCGACCGCAGAAAGAAGCGCCCATGTATATAGGTATGTGTACTGCAGGTGAACGTGTGCCTGACATTTATTTTCGTCTGATTTTGCACCGACACTAGTTTTTTCTCCTCCGTGGCACATGCACTGCCATCTCTTCCGCATACAAGTGTAAGAATCGGATTAATGCTTGGAGGTGGAAGGGTTTCTGAAGATATTGTAGCGTAATCTTTTCAATTTAAAAAATTTGTTTGCACACAGGAGATGAAACATATCCTACCCTTCGTACGCAAGGATACAAAAAATAACTCCGCAAACATTTTCAATACAAAAACAGCTACACAGTTAACAATTTTGTGTAGTTTGCTATTTCACACTTATTTTTTGTACAAATTACACAAAATTTGTGTACTTTTGTACACAAAATAGTTGTACTCCGTACACAACGTTTATGTATAAGATATGAGTACAATGGCTAAATAACACAAGATTTGTATAGTCTTAACATAAATTTCGTGTGAATAGTATATTTCGTACGAGTTCGGAAAGGCTTATATTTACGAACCGAGAAGTTTACGGCACGAGCCGAAAGCGAGGGCCGGAACGAGGTTCGTAAAGAAGCCTTTACGTACGAGTTTCGAATACTATTTTTCCGTCTGAGAACCTAAAATCAAGCGGTGAAAGTGTTATTTTGAGGTTAGAAGACGGAAAATATAATTTACACAAAACGTGCGTGGTTACCAATGTATCAATCAATGAAACATCATTGCCAACACTCGAAACTTTAACAGAGTAGTTTCTAATAAAATGCGTGGGTCATTTTACAAACAATGCAATGTTTATAAAGCCTATGTTTATAAACAACGCATCATATTACTTTGAGTCAAAATTATTCTTAAACAATGTAAAATAATTTTATCTCGAAAGCTCTTTTAAAATCACGTCGAAAAATGATTTGCCGTGGCCGTAAGATGGAAAAAAACTCGCCAAAATGTCATTACAGTAATGCGAATCAATTAAAAATTTCGTTTATAGCAACTTATAGGGGTAAGTGAGGGTATATTGTTGTGGTTGTACCAATTGTTGCAGAACTCTTAAATAATGCCTATATTTTAATTCAAGTGATTAGTTGTAGTAAATAGATACTTTCAATCATTAAATTATATTTTCAAGTATATAATTAATCAGTATTTTAATCTCAAAACAGCATTTAAATCTTTACTTTTTCATGACAAAGTATTACACCGCATTAACTGGTGCACACATAACCTATCTCACGATGTTGGTATTATTGTGGATTCCCATTTGATGTAGCATTGAAACGGCTCGCAATAATACCAGCTCGATAATACATACACACCCGCAATAATATCAGCATCCGAAATTTAAGTTTCAAACCTGTTTTTAAATAAATAATCAGGAGTTAACACCTTTATAAAAATTAATTTCAGTAGTTTTTAGACCAGATTTTGATTTGAAAAAAGAATTACAGCGATTAGACAAACTGTTTTTTTACTATAGATCTTTAAAGCTAATCTTTAAAAAAAACCGCAATGATAAAAAATTTGAAAGTGTACAAGGCGTTCCAATTGTGAAACCTAGTTTTGACACTTTTGAATTGCACGAAACGAATGATTTAGTGGTCCATTCTTTGAGATTCACAGAAAAACCTTTGCATACGTAGAAATGCTACTAACCTCACAGCTGTTATTTTCTGGGACCATGGTAGGGATTTTTCCCGTACTAATAGGACTATCTCTACAGCATAGTAGCCAAAAATTCCTACTGGTACGCGAAAAACCTCTACCATAGTCATAGAAAATAACAGCTGTTTAGTTGGTAGCATTTCTACCTGTGCAAATATTTTCCGTGTTTGGATTTGATCATTTTGTATAGTAGAGCGAACAAGCATATCGACATCGAATTTTTTTTAACTAGAAATTTTAATGCAGCTATTCGTAATGCCCCTAATCTTAAAAGTATTTTAAATCATCAATAAGGTGACTACGGTATACGGCGGATTTTGGTATGTATATGTACCGAACTGAATTTCCTTGAAAAATTCCTATTTGGGGCTTCAGAATCGCCAATAACGTATCATTCCGGTAATGATAGGTCTGTCATTACCGTATGTAATACTTTTTTGAAGTTTTTTAAAAATTCCACGTAAATTAATGTGTTTTCTAAAAATGACAATACAGCCAGGCCTAAAATTTCCAGCAAGTTTGGACCTCACATAAAATGGAGAAAATAATAGAAATATTGTAAACAATGTACTTTGGAAATCTTATTTCACACACCAAAATCTCCCGTTTTTGACTCATGCATATATCATGTAGTCAATTTACTGACTTTACTATGTATACATTATTATTGTGTTACTTGTATTACTTATTATATTATATAATTACTTTGTATACGTATACATTATAAAAAACGACTCTATTTAAGTTTTAAGTGTAAGATAAGTCTACTCACAAAATATAATCTCCTTATTTCTTACTCCGTTGTTGATTGCTTACTGCTCCGTATAATACGTGTTCCCTCGACAAATGACTATATCACACTGTGAGCTTATAGTCAGCTGAGAGAGTCAGTTGTCAGTGACCTAGCTGAGCTGCGCACTATACTGCGCAATGAGCTACGCAGCTCACCATATGCTCTGTTAACAGTGTGAATTAGTCATTTGTCGAGTTAACACGTATTATACGGAGCAATGAGCAATCAACAAGGCGATTACGTATCGTTAGTTGACTTATCCTACACTTGAAACTTAAGTAGAGTTAATAGAGTAATTTTTAATAACGCATACGAATATAATGTAATAAAATAATAGGTTATACAATTACAATGTCTTTATATTCAGTTATTTTATCATATCATACACACATAAATACACGTTTGTAAATTTTGTGTAGTTTGCTATTTCACACTGATTATTTGTAAAATTACACAAAATTTTTTTACTTTCGTACACAAAATAGTTGTACTTTGTTCTCAAAGTTTGTGTGCATAATATATCACTGGCTAAATAACGCAAGATTAGTGTACTTTTAACATGAAATTCGTGTAAAATATAATTTACACAAAACGTGTGTAGTCATTATCATTGAACAGATTTTGAACAGTGCAGTTAAATAATCGTTACACCCAAACAGCGTGGAAGGCCAAACAATTTGCCATTGATCCTACCTCAGCACTTCCCTTCCGCAAAAACGCAAAACGATCCCCAAAAGAGCCCCGCAAATGCACCGGCTCATCTCCCGAGAGCAGCGAGCGCCGAAAATTTTTCGCCAGAACAACCCCCCTTATTCCTCTCTAATCCCTCTCCTCCTTCACTCTCCGTTAGCCAACGGGGCAGCAACAGAAAAAAAGAAGAAAAACCAGGGTATATAAGCAGAAAAAACCAGAGACAACAATGTCCCAACGAGGATCTCCTGGGTGCGGGAGAGAAAAAAAAGAAGGTCCTGCCCCTGCTGCGGCAAAATCCTCGGCCAAACAATGTCCCGCGCTCTTGTACGGCGCGGATCGAAATAAGCGCCCGGTGAGAGCTAATGAGCTCTCCAGAGCGTCCGGCCGTACACACGCCCGAGCGAGCCCACTTGGCTTCTTTATCGGCCGCACACGGCGGCGGCGGCGGCTCGTCTCTTCTGTGTCTGCCTGTATACTTACATGGGAATTTGCGGTGGGGCGGGAGGGCGCGGGGGGGGGGGCGCGCGCGGGGGGGGGGGGGGGGGGGGGGGGGGGGGGGGGGGGGGGGGGGCGCTACGGAGTGTATGCACGGAACCGTTGATGATGAGCTGCCGGTGTGCTCGCTGTGCACCTTGTCGGCTCTTTGTAGGTTTATACTACACGTGTAGTATTTGGAGAAAAGGATGACGCCGGTCAGAGGTAACCGGTTGACGGAAACTGCGCTTCATTCGAGCTGGCTTACCCTGCTGTGAGGAGCTTTTTTTTTGGGAGATTGAGGTGATAGCCCAATTGATGAGAGATCGTATGGGGCTGTTGTTTGTGTTGTTAAATTTGATGGTCACGAAGTTGCATTGTTTTCTAATTTTGAATCAGATCACTTCAGAACCTCTTTGACGTTATTTCAATTATTTCATTATTCTTCTTTTTATACGGTTTGAGAAAAAAAAGTCACATACCGTATTTATGGGCTCCAAGTTGGGCCTACAATGTACGTGTACAAGGGACATCATGGAAATCGTACGAAAGCCATTCACAAAGAGTCCAGTACTGAGAACGAAAATCCCTGGATTACGTACTACCCTCAAATTACCCCAGAGGTCCAGTGACCACGCGTGAGGATATCGTATTATGTACGTACGGTCAATACAAGTTATTCACACGAACATAATACGTCTTTTGAATTTCCGATATAGAGTCGCGTCTTCACGCAAAGCTTATATTGTGCAGTACATGATAGGAAAAAAAGGTATCCAAATTAAACACTACACGTAGGACTTTCGTCAATCACCAATAAACCACACTACTAAACGTTAACTCACTTCAAGCTTCACCCTATCGCACCCTTCCCTCTTGGAGCAGCCCCTGTCTTTGTGCTCCATCCCTGGACATTCTTTGGTCTCTCCGTAACACCGCGAAGTGTACAAAGAGAAAGAAAAACAAGGAGAAGTCCATTATTCGTGAATATGAGAAGGAAAGAGGGTCAAGAGTATGCCACCCTGCTCTCTACTCCCTCCCTTCTTGCGCCCCAACCGAGAGAAGAAGAAGGAAAAGGAACATATACGACACCGTTGGGAAGAAGGAAGGAAGAGGGGGAGGGTGATACGAGAAGCGTTGCGTCTATTGCAAAAATGCACGCGTACGAGTACGAGGACGGGCGTATTGGGTGCGTATAAGAGCACGCTTTTACATTTCGCTGTTCACCGGATGTTTTCTAAGAAATATTGCGGGCCGCTGTATGGTCGTTTCGTTTGGATTCTAATAAGTGGGATTTGCGTGAAAAAGTGTATGGTATAGTGCTTATACTTACAGGATTTTTGGTTTTTTGGCCGTCTTGCAGGATGATTTGATTTTATAGTAGATGTGATACTTTATTGTTCAACGATCCACAGTCTTTGTTCGATAAGTAAAAATTGTCATTTCCACTCAAAGATAGCAGTTGTCGACAACATTTTTTAGTACAAGAAGACTACTGCACCGATAAGATTGATAAAACGAAAAAGTCATTAGTATCGATAGATTGTCGAACAAGACGAATACCTCAGTAGTCGATAAGATGAGCTAGAACGTTTCACACTATTTGAAAAGGAAACAATGTTTTTTCTATTTTTAAATTTAGTCCACTCATCCATAAATGCCATTAAACTACAAAAAAGCAAAAAAGCAATGTTGTATGGTTTTATAATTTAACGTATATAGGAGAATCAGTGATGAATAACATTGTCGACTTTTGAGCCATTCACCTTTGTCATAAGAGCCAATTTCATTAGTGATTTTATCAAAGAATACAATATTGATTGGGATGAACTTCCTGATATTGACACGTGTCGATTGTAATAGTATTTATTTGAAACTTTGGCACGTCGTTTCTTCGTGAAGATGGTTATTCTAAAAATTCTAGCACCACTGCTTGTAATTAACCGTAAGATATAAGTTGTTCTAATTATATATTTTGCTAAAGAAATTTTCTAAATCATCATTTACTTTGGTTATTCTTGGGTTGGAATACGAACAAATTTTTTTTAGAAGTATTGTATTAGAATCTTTGGTCACCTATTATTATAATCATCATCTCGTTTTTCAAGGATTGACAATTATAGAAGTAATTTTAAAATTGTTTGTTGAAAAGTTATCAACGCTGAATGGAAAATTTCGTCGGCAACTCAGTTTAGACACCACGTGGCTATTCATAAACGTGAAGCAGGGCTGACTTTCTACACATGCAATGGTGTACTCATCACAAAAATCTATGCTGTTACAAGAGCTAGTTGTGGGTTTAATAAAGCAGTCAAATACAGCATTAGAGTTGGCTACGATTATACGAAGACTGCGGAATTGGTTAGAGTTAAGCATATTTTCATTCACGAGAGATATGAGTCAAAGTAAGACATGCGTTTGCATTTATTTTAATGACGAATTACCTGCAGCTTGTAACTGTAAACATTTTTTCAGTGGTAATTTTGATAGCGAGTATGACGTAGCTATGTTACATTTGGAACGAAAACTAATTCTTAACAACACTGTAAATGTTTTGAATCTGCCTAGATCAAATCAAGCAATTAACAGAGAAAAGGAAATTTTGTTGCCCTACCACCGAGAAACTAAACATGGTGACATATTGCAATTTTGTGTGGCTCGCGTTATCGACGACGAATTTTGTCAACAAACGTTGGAGGGCGACTATGAGAGGATTACACTACATGAATCCCAGTTTTATATCACTTGCGACAAATATAATAATCCCTGGAAAATATTGGTAAGTTCAAAAAGTATATGACTCATTTTAAAAGTGTTGCTAAACTTTAGTTGGTAAAGTTTATTAAGGAATTTCTGTTTTACAGGACGACTATGATTTTCCATTAGTTCAGCGAGATGGTTACAAGATTGTGCTAGTTGGACTTGGTACTAAACGTAAAAATATTTACACAAAGGTTTCATTACATACTGATTGGATAATTGGTAAAATCATGAGTGGTATGACTCAAGGTTAGTGTTTACAATCGGTGTTATAGCATGTTTTACAAAGAAAATTGTAAAACTAGCTATGGTTACATAAAGATACGGTTTAATGGTAACACAGAAGTCACATTTAATTTTTACTTAACCGTTTAAAAAGATGATGGTTACATTATTTGCTTAAACAATTAGAATTACTCTTATTTCGGTTGTATTACTTAAGAATCAGTAGTCATGCAACTTCTATGGTTATCTAATTGTATCTTATTTTAAACAAGTTGACCAGGCTAAAGAAGGAATCGCAACGAAAAACCTATTTCCTCACCATGTAGATATTATAGATCATTCAGGAAACTACCTGTGCAGTGGAGCACTTATTGAAAAAAACTTTGTTTTAACGAGTGCAAGTTGCGTATTTAACAACTTGATGAAGTACTATGTTGTATTCGATTTCCTTGGATTTGGGTCTGGTACTGCCATGATTCTTGTCCGTAAAGTTAAAAAACACAATAACTTTGAACCGGGGTGAGAAGTTTCTTTGCGAAAAACAGGACAATTTGGAGTTAATATAATTGTAATATTGAATTTGAAATTGTTTCAGCGGAATATCATTCGACATAGCTGTCATGCAATTGGCAGAGACGGTGGAATACAACGAAACTCATACTTACTTTGTTAATTTGCCCGAACCATATCTGTCAGTACACACGGGAAATACGCTTATAGGCTACGAAGCTGTAGAAATTGACAGTAGAATGTCAGCAGCCTTTCAAAAAATTTATATTGCCACCATCAGTAACAGAAATTGCAATGTTACTGCGTTTTGTATATTTTGTGCATTATTTTGTGTTTCTGGAAACAAACACCCTAACAATGACTGGGTAAATATAAATTGTATACTTATTCATAAAAAGTCTCGCTTGCCAAGTTAATTTACAATTGAATGTTTTATCGTAATACAGTATGCCAGCACCTTAATTCAAAACATTGACGGCGAAAGAGTAGTGATTGGTCTTCCTACTACATCCAAAAATCTTTTTACCAAAGTTTCATGGTACGTCCGATGGATTAATGAACAAATCAACGAGGACGAGTCATAAAAACTGCAATGCCACGCGGGGTTGCAGAAAGCTTGAAGAGTTATAGATAGAAATCGTTCTAAATCTCGTAAATTATATATTATTTTTTATTAATATAATATTTTTTTTAAGGAGTTACGCATTTTTCTATGTATTATTTTTTATTTGCTTTTTCTAAAAAAATTTTTCAACCATGTTTTTTGCAATTCTGTACTCAAACATTTACAGTCAAGTTTTTTCGGACATGACTAAAATAAAAAATGCATGATTTTATTCCATTCATTTCAAAAGTAATAAACATTCTCTTAATTTTACGGAATAATCGTTCAAGTCAAATAATATTATTTAGACAGACATTAGAAGCAAACATTAAGTTACTAACAGTGAGATGGGTTGAGTAATTTCGCGAAGAAAACCAAAAATATGATTTTCCTACCTCGGGCACTTTTGCAAAAACAGCGTTCGCCACTCATGTGCATCCGACCAAGGGGGTCCCAACGGTCCCTCGGGCGTTGCTTCGCAAGCGCCCTCGGGCCCAGGGACCGCCCTGGAGGGATGCACATTTGTGACGAAAACTACTATAATTTGACGTGGAGCACTGACTTTATGTGTTTGTGAACGTCAGAAATGTAAGAATGATGATAGAAAGCAGGCTTGCTCTAATTCTGTTTTTCGCCAATAGTTAGCACTTCTATTACCAAACATTCAAGTGAATAGCAACGAGCATCAGTTTGAACATCGTCACCGGTGCGCGTTATTTATCATTTACCAAAGTTCGACGTTAAAAATGCAAACCTTATAAGAAACGAGCCGTACGAAAATAACCAACAGAGGACCAAAGTTGGGCAAGAGAAGTAAAGCTCAAAGATGAAAAGAATTGCAGAAAATACAGCAGGTACAGCCGGCAAAGGAACTTGGGTGTGCCTGCACGGCTTACACGGAGAAAAAGAAAACCTCCCCGAGATTTTGAGGCCACGGGGGGGGGCGGGGGGGGGGGCGGAAAAGGCAGAACACTTGCATTCGAGCGTGAAAAAAGTGTTTGCTTCCTTTGGCCGAAACCGCGCGCGTTTCTCCTCCCCTTTTCGCGTGGGTACGTGCGGATACGGCAAAAGAGAAAGGTATTGGGTATTGTCAAGCGGCGCGCGCGTGGACCTCAATGGAATAATTTTATCAGTAAGCATACGAGAGCGTTTGAGGAAACGAGAGGCAGAAGGAGAACCACCCGGCATGTGTTGTGCGTCGGATTTTTCAAAGGGTCCGTTTGCAAATGTGCATCGATTATGAAGGGAACAAGCGTGCGGTGAAAGTAGGAAAAATGAGGGAGCGCTGTACGAAAGACGTGGCCCAAAAAATTTCGCCTCTTCTTCTCATCTCGAATGCCGAGGTAACGAGGATGGCAGGAGCATTTTATTTTTTTTACGTATACTGCTTCGAGTAAATTTTTTGTTCCGCTTGCCAACGTAAATTTGTATTTTTGGTTGTGTGTTTGGGTGTCATTATTCAGTTGGTTTCCCTTGCAATGGTGCACCGGAAAATATAAAAAAAAATTAAATATTCTTAAAAATGAAATAGCTGTGCATCGGATCGTGGTGCGCTCGACTAAATTTCTGCAATTCTGGCGCAATTGATACTCTCATTCAAATCAGATTTAGAAATCTGAGTAATACAGTCAAGATCAAAATTATATCTCGTACAAGGTTTTACTAAGCCTATACAATAAAAGCAGAATTTCTTTTTTCTATAAACAGTAAATACGCTTTGATCGATGCAACTATGCATGCATAATTTCCTCCTAATTTCCATGCCCCGATTCTGTACGGTCCGTAAAAAAAATCAGATAAAAATCTATAGCGCATCCGACCTTAAATTTTCCTTGATTTCTCCGTGTTTGTACGTGTGCACGTTGTGTACTGGGGCACACTTTACGAGAGCCCTGCACCAGTAGGTATAGGTATGACAAATGAGATTACAGTTTTGTCGCGAGTACACGGACCCCTCTAATACGCTCGAGCATCGGGGCGAAATCGACGTGAAAACGGTCCCCATTGTCGAGCCTTATAGACGAGCTCCCGGATTTTTCATATTAATAGATGAAATTCCTCCCCTACCTTCTCCTCCTATGTGTCGTTGTGCTGTATGCTCTGCTGTATTGGAAATCGCATCTAGTACTACAACAGGAGCCCCATTGTGCGGCGCTTATTGTGCGTTAGCTGCTGCTGCTGCTGCTGCTGTTCGGGAGATAAATGGTGTATTTATAAGACTCGGGAAATCTGCGTACGCGCTCCCGGCGCGACAAACGACGCCTTTGTCGTTCGTACAATGGGACGCGCGTATTTATTTTCCCTAACGAAACACATTACGATCGCCGACGCGAAAGCGACCAAATCACCCAGGAGTGGTAGTGCGTAACTTTTTTTGACTGATTTTGTCCAGATTTTCGCCCTTTTTATACGTGCAAAAAGCGAAAATTGGTTTCTGCGCATGTGCAGTGGACAAAATTTAGTCAAAAAAACTTTTCTAAAAGTTACGCACTACCACCCCAGGAATCGCACGAACCGGTGTATCTGTACTTACTCACGCCCAGTCGCAAAATAAAAGCAGCCCAGCTCAAAGAGACGAAATAAGGAAGAAAACGTTTGAAGTAATCTGCCGCGAGAATCGTATGCCCCGACCGCATTAGCAGCGCCATCCTCGAGAGCTGAGCAGCGACAATGGCCCGAGGATGCTTAACTTCTGCCGCGGCATCGCGATAAATCCGAGCCACAGGCCGCAGATCGAGCGATTTTTCCCCCGATTCTCTCCGAGGGCCTTGCGCCCTATCTCCACGCCGTATATGTGCGGTGGAAACCGAGGCACTCACAATGCCGGCCTCTTCTTTTTTCGCCGTCCCGTTGTGTGGAGGCACACTCGAGAGAGTTTACACCAGGGGGGGGGGGGGGGGCTAAAATCAAATTTCGATCTTATCGCGGCCCCCGGTGGCTATTGACAGACTCGACGACGTCAAGCACTTGGTACTGGCACCCATGGGCTGGGGACCGGCTGATCATGATGCGCGGCTCGGATTTTTAGAAAACAAAATCGTGTCCCAGCGGCTCTCGACGGTAAATCCAATTTGACTTGAATGGGAGTCATTGTATAGTGACGCTTTTACCAAAACAGATCATCGATCCGCTTTTGTCTCTCGATTTCACGACCAATTGTTTCGTTACAGCGTGCAACATCTCTTTTTAAAATTACTTGAGAACCAATCGCAATTCGCACGAATCCTCTATACGAATCGCGTAATTATTTCATCGAAGACGACGCGTCACGGTCCCGAAAAGCAGCATCCATTCAATCTCCGATATCTCCCCGAAATTCCGGCAAACAGCATAGATACCGTTCGGTTTTCAACTGAATCCCCCCCCTAGCAACTACACACACACCATCCCCTAAGCCCTCCAATCTCTTCCCCGCATTGTTCTCTCATCTCCTCTCGCAGGCTCTCCACCCGAGTCCAACCCCTCGGAACTTTTCTCTGCGCGCGCGCTTCCTTCGGGGGGGGGGGGGGGGGGCCAATGGCCCCCCCAAAACCCCCCGCCCGGCGGGCCGGGCTCCCCCGATTGTCCCCCGCCTTTCCCCACAAGGGGGGGAGGGGGGC
>JAPYYV010035339.1:0-10386 GCA_030522625.1 Copidosoma aretas | reverse complement strand
GGGTGGGTGTTCGAGTAATGTTTGGGTGCTGTTGTTTGTGTTCTACGCCTTTTTCCATTAAGGAGCAACGAGGTAGTCTTTTTCTGCTGATCCTCGTTTACCCCCAAGGGTTATATCCATGCAGTCTGCATCGTGTATACATTTTTTTTATGTGTGGCGCTCTTCCCTCCTTTATAATATTTATAACAATAAGCTTATGTATTAAGGTTGTAATATAATTCCTACATAATGTGTTTTCCCCTTTATTTTATTAGACAAATTTTCTTACATGGATACGCTCATTCTTTACATGTACTATCATAATCCGGTTAGTAGTAAGCATCAAATAATAATTGATTAGTATAAGTTATATTGTTGCCTTAAATTTCTTAAGATTCATGTACCTGCCTATGCACTCTTTTCTAACTAATGTATGTATGAGGGTACACAGGATATACATATTACAATTATTGACAATGGTGTTGGTGGATAAGGCGGTACTACGTCCGACCTATCTTACTAGGTTTTTTTTTTTTTTTGTTAATATTGTCACGCAACTATAGGTTTTAATTTTAGTATGTTAGTTAGTTAATTATTATTATCAATAATATTATCATCCTTATTATTATTCTTATTCGAATCGAGATTGTCGTTGTAAGGCTGTACTGCTTTGACGAGAAACCAATTTCTCGTTCATGGCTTTTTGCCGTCGACCTGTTGGCCTCCGTTCAGTGACCCTCTGCTCCC
This sequence comes from Copidosoma aretas, assembly GCA_030522625.1. Classification (NCBI taxonomy): domain Eukaryota; kingdom Metazoa; phylum Arthropoda; class Insecta; order Hymenoptera; family Encyrtidae; genus Copidosoma; species Copidosoma aretas. The sequence continues at coordinate 9,660 of JAPYYV010035339.1, read as the reverse complement.
AAGTTTTATTGCCGGGCTAATGTACCTGCGTTTGTATGACGATCGGTCCCAGCGTGATGCTATTGCTGGCCACCCTTCGTCGTGGGTTCGACTATGTCTGTGTCGACTGTTACCTGTGAACAATCTATATAACATATCAATAGAGAGGGCCCCCCCTGGAAGAGGCACTTCCATTTTAACGAGTAAGGTGAAAAAGAGTTAAAGGTAGCTATTATCTTTCGCACCCAGCATGCCGGCGTTGCAACAATATGTATCTTGATATCGTTCATTAATTTCTTTTTCTACGTGATTTTATTTGGCGTTCCCAGTTACATAATATTCTTAGCCTAATTTATTTCAACCCTTCGTTTATTTATGAATAGTCTTTTTTTCAATTGATTTTTTTATTTTATTATTATTGATACAATTGTTTTTATTTGCTATGTCGCTATTTACATGGTTGATTTTAGTAGATGTTAGAGGATTAGTTGATTGCGTGAGTGATCAACTCCTATTTAATATGCCCGGTGTCCATTTACGACACTGATAGTTATTCAAGGGGTTTATTTTTTTTATTGGAGGAACGAAAATGTATATAAGGCTGTGTGGGCGTTGGAAGGTATATTTTTTCATTTTAATAGGTCAGTTGTATTTTGTTGGTCGTTGATAGAGGTTTGGTATTATCTGAAGAGAAGATTTCTATTAAACTTTTTCCTTCTGCGAGGCCAATTCTCTCGTTCGACAGCACCTTAATGGAGCTCACTGCTCTGGTCTTAAAGTTGATCGATTGCTTTCGACCGTGTGTCACTTTATGACTGCTGTGAGCCTTTCGTGATCGTACTCCGGTGCATCTGTTTAGGGTGATCTGACGGCGTTCGTGAGACTCGCTCAGGTATTCCTTCTTACAACAGTATTTTTCCCTTTTGTATATGTACGTATGATGTGTGTTCCTGTTTCCACATTTGTTCTTGTACTTTGTCTCGTGTAAAGTTTCGATCAAAACTTTTTTTTCCAGAACTTCCCGTGATTATGTCGTTCGATAATTATTGGATCTGGTTTTGCTGGGCTATAATTCGCTCTTTTCTCTAGAGTAGCAGTAAGATTACCAGTCTTCTAGGTTCAACGATGGTGAACCTCTTTTTCTTCTTTCATTAATTTTTTTTTCTTTTGAGGGTAATGAAGTAAGGATTGTTTTTAGGAATGGTAATGAAAGGACTGTAACTGAGTGCACAGTTGATAAAAATAATTTCTATGTGTAAATATCGTTATTACCAAATGTAATAATTGTTAAATGAAGTGATTATTAATATTTTGTAATCTTAATTTACGCATTTAATACTTCCTTTGAAATTCACTAATCACATTTGTATTTGTTATTATTTTTTTTTTCTAAATCATATTTTTTTCATTTCATCTAATTTTGTTTCTATGTAACAACACCTTTCTTTTTTTGCTATATTTTTTTTGTATGTGTAAGTGACATGCTGTTCCTAAGTTTTTAATGCCATTATCGTAATTATAGAAATATGTGTATCATAATTAATATCTTATTGCGGTATTATCACTAGATTTTTTTATATTCTATTATTGTGTCTTTTAACATTTTTTTTTTTCCACATTCATGCTCCGCCTCCTTGCTATTATTCCATGCGAGAGATGGTTGTGTAAGCTGAAAAAAAATTTAAGGGTTGCAAAATATAAGCTCATTGACCGTTCAAAAATTAACTTATCCCGCATGTTGGGTGTACAGCCTTTGTGCTGTTATAAGAAAAAAAACTTTAATCAATATTCTCTTTCTCCTTTTATTTCCCAATGCACCTGAATATGAATTAGATTTATTGTGAAACCCTAGGTTTATACTACGTTTTTTTTTTCTCGTTAATGTTATTGACAAAAGGGTTTGATGTGTATTTTTCGTGGCTCGTTCCAGGGCTGCGAAAAATTGAAGAAAAAAAAGAAGAGGTTTCAAGTGCCTGTTTGTGTCGGAAAATCCGCAATTCGTTTGGAGTCTCTGTCGTATATTGTGATCGTATTTTCGTGCTTAAGTGTGTTCTTACGTCGACGGACGGGATGTAAGAACGTGTGGTCCCATCGTTTGTTTGCGATTTTTGATTATTTGCAATGAAAAAATTTTTTTCTTGCATCCGTCCCGTATTGTCTTTCTTTCTGTGTCTTTTCGTCTCACAACTCTTACGTCTCTATTATTTACGCGGTTCCATCTTGAGGTGGAGCCTTTAGTATGCACGCTTTTTTTATTTTGTTGACGTGTACTACTTTTATTTTTTCTCCTCGCTTTAGCTTAACATTTTTCCTGACATAGTCAATCTTTGTTATTTCGTACGGCCCTTCGTATTGTGCGTCGTCTTTACCCTTCGATGGTTCTTTGAGGACAAACACGGACTCTCCTTCCATTAAGAACTTATTATTTAATTTTTTATCATAATAGTATTTAGAACGGAATTTAGCTTGCACTTGTTTCATGGCTGCCATGGTACGCATTTCCGTTAGGGACTCGGCGATTTGTTCGACATAATTGTCATACGTTAAATCTTCTCGCTGACGTCTAAAGCTCAATAGTATGCGGGCTCTCTGTCCAAAAAGTAGTTCGTAGAGCGTGTATTTCGTACTCTCATGCTCTGACGTATTATATGCAAGGGCACCTAGGGGTAAAAGGTCATTCCATTCGTCATTTTTGTCGATGTACGCTTTTAGATACTCACAGAATTCGTGGTGTATCCTCTCGATAGTGCCGTTACTTTGCGGATGAAATGATGTGCTTCCCATCTTGTCAATTTCAAACAGTTTAGCGAATTCCTCCATTGATTTATTTATGAAGTGTGTTCCTCTGTCTGCCAATAGCTTCTTTGGTGCGCTGAAGTATGTTATAAATTTGTTCGTAAGCGCTCTAATGGTTTTTCTGGCCGTTGATCTCTGTACAGGTGCAAGAATGATATATTTTGCCAGCCAGTCTTGAATTGTAAGTATATGGGTGTTTCCGTGGTCCAAGGGTTTATTCACAGGTCCGTTGAAATCAATGGATATTTTTTCAAAGGGCCTACTTGGAGTGTCCGTGATTAGCATGGCCTGTCTCGTTTTTACCCGAACGAGTTTCTTGGTTTCACAAAATTTACAGCCAAGCACGAATTGCCTCATGTCCGGTCACATATTTCTTCAATACAAATCTTGTGCAATCCTATTGTGAGTTTTGTTCATTTCTCTGTGTCAACCGACTGCGGACTCGTGGTATTCTTTTATGACTATATATCGTTGGTCAGCCGGCGGTACTATGAGTGTATTTGTGTAGAGTGTTACCGCTACTCTGAAGTCTTTAAAAATTTCTTCTATTTGCTCCGGCAAGTATTGCCACTGACTTGTGTTTAAAATCTCTAGATCTCCTGCAATCTCTACCATTTTTATTTTATTTACCGCAATTAGCGCTCTTAGAGCCACCAAACATTTTTTGTATCGGATTTCAGTGCGGTGTCGATTACGTGTACCTTTCTGATTTTCGATAGCATTACGTTTCCAACCGCTTTCGTTTCGTTGTTTAATGCTATCGGATTTATATAGCCGCGTTCATAAAGTACAGCAATGGTCTCGGTATCGGGGACACTATCCGTTATTGTGCAAAAACGTAAATTATTCAAATATCTGAATGGATGGTCCTCAACTTTTTTTACTTTTTGAAGTGGGGACGGGTCCTTATTTTCTCTCGGCCACATGGTGGTAGTTCTTGAGGAAGCCTCGTTCTGCATACTTTGTATTTTGCTAGAGCGCTTAAATTTATCGTTTCCTTATTACAATGGTGCTCTTTGTCGCTGTCCGATTCTATGAGGGCTCTATTTAGGTCATTGTCTCTCCCTCTGTCGCTCTCTGGCGATTAATCGGACGAGCTTTGTGAGTTGTGTGATGATAGTGGCTCTCGTGGCGGTGGGGGTTCCGGTGCAGGTGACCTGCGTTCCTCAGGTGTTGTCTCTACATCGTTTTTTGATGTCGACTGGTCAGACACCCCTTTATAGTCCTGCGCTGGTGGAGGTTTTGGTGGGGGGAGCGATTGCTTCTCCTGTACTTTTGCTGCCGTCTCCTCTGCGTCGTCAGTATCTCTTTCTATTCTTCTATTGTCTCCAATTTCCCCCTCTGAATCCTTGTTGATTTTACTGCTCGATTGGTTGTTATTATCTGCATTGTACTCGGGACTGCTGCTATCATTCGAATCGTCCTCCTTTCCGTAATCATGCTGATTTTTATCACAGCTCGACTCGTTGATTGGTGGTGAGATTTCATTTACGTTTTTCTCAAGTAGTGCTTGATAGTGTTCCTTTTCGAGGTATATATGTTTCAATTGTTTACCCTCATCACCCACGAAATGTTGGTAAATCAAAAGTTCCGGTGTCACTTAAAAGTGTATACATATGTTTTCCTCATATTCTTGGGAAAATATAAAAGCGCATTCCTCATCGCGATAGTAGTTTATGCGGCTCTGCACAATCTGTCCCACTTCTTCGAGTTCTTGTGTCCTCTTCTTCATTTATATATGGTCCTCGTCTGTGCTTCCCGTCGGTTCGCTACTTTGTCGAACCGTGGTAGCGTCGGATTTCCTTGCATAGATTCTAACCCCTGGTTTTCCATTAAAATCTTGGCACTTGACATCCACAGTAACTTTTGCTTGAAAGTTGTCTATCGAGTCGTCAAGTATCGCCTTGATTTTTTTGTTGAGCCTGCTACTTTTTCCTGGTTGCCCTTCTTCCTGTGGCAGGTCATTAATCCCATCGTCATTGTTTATTTTCCTACCACTCGTTTCACTACCTAAAGTAGCTGGCCGTTCATGCCCGCCCGCCCGCGTTTTATTCTGCCCTAGCATTTCTCGGTTACTCTCTCTGTTTTTCTTTTCCTTACTCACTTTCTTCATCTCCCTCGCGGTTGTCATCGTACTTTCTACGGTATCCCTGGCTCTCTGCTCTCTTTCTCTCTCTGCCGCTTCTGCTGTCAGGCTTGCTTGCGCCAATTGCCAGCCCGAATGTTTATGTCTCTTCCTTTCTTTTTCCGCCTCGTCCTTCGCGGCCGACGGTGTGTCGCAGTGTGCTATTATTATTATTTCCTTCAACTTATCTTTCGGTTCGGGTGTATTGAAGAATTCTGCGGGTTTTCTATGTAGTGTATCGAGCTGGCGTATACGAGTCTTACGTTGTAAATTTTGTGCTTCGTCCCTTTTGACGAAAGGCGTACTTGTGAGCTTTACATTTTTCTGCATATTTTTCTCTTTTCGTATGTATGCAAGTTTTTCATTAATTGGCCCTTGCGATCAAATTTCTTTGTCACTGTCACTTGCTGCAGTTGGCTGTATTCCACTCTTATAATTTTTATTTGCAGTTTGTGCTGAGAGTTTACGTGGTGCATCTCTTTTTTTTGTTGCGTTGCCAACTTTAGTGTTTTATTTCTTTGTAATTCTGTCTCCGGCCATTCCGACTCGAAGTCTACGTCACTGTCGTTGCTTGGCATGTATTCGCTGGAATTGCTATTTTTCTGGCGCTTTTTTTTCTTCACCTTGTTGTCCGACTTGTCTGAATCGGAAATTGCTATTTGTTTTTTCTTGTTTTTTCTTATTGAATTTTTCTCCCGTCTTGTGCGAGTCTTGTATATCCTCGCTGGTGGAGCGTTTGTGTCACCCAATCCCTTTTTTTCCTGTTCCTCTGCGAGTTCGTATAACTCCCTGCGCGGTAATTCGGGGTTCTTCTCTCCTTCTTTTAGGGTCGGATGGTGCTACAATACGTCAGGTGCTTTATTAATTCTTTTGGGCCTATAGTCAACGTCAAATTCGTATCCGCGTAATTCCACCTTTACTCTCGTAAGTCGCAGGTCCGGATTTTTCGATGTATGGAAATGTTTCAGAGGCTCGAGATCGGTAACCACTGTAAATTTCCGTCCATATAGGTATGGTCTGAAATGCTCCTTTGCGTAGACTATGGCGAGCAGTTCTTTGTCGTACGTTAGGTAGCAAAGTTCGCTACCTTTTAGGTAGCGCGATGCGTACTCGCAAGGGTGGTCCTCGCCTATTTTCCCTTGACTTAATATTAAGCCTATCGCCTAGTCTGATGCATTCGTTGTAACTATAAATGGCTCATTGATGTTCGGCGCTAAGAGTACGGGCTCGCTGCACAAAGCGTTAACAAGAGTGTCAAATGCCTCTTGTTAAGGTTCCTGCCACTCAAATTCCGTGCCATTTCGTAAAAGTTTTGCCATCGGTTTTGCTTTTTTTGCGTGATTTTTAATGAACCGACGGAAGTATCTTGTGAGACCTAGAAATTTTTTTTTTTCTTTGCGTTCGTAGGTTTTGGATAGTCTTTTACAGACTAAATTTTTTCGGAATTTGTTTTTATTTGCCCGTTGCCGACTATGTAGCCCAATATTTTTGCCTCGTACTTTAAAAATTGGCACTTTTTTGGTTCGATTGTTAAATTGTTTTCTGCTAACCGTTTTAGCATCCTCTTAAACCTGCTTCCATGTTCTTCTATTGTCTCTGCGAACACCATTATGTCATCCATATAAGCTTCTATTTTATATTCTTGAAGACCCACTAGAACTAATGTTATTGCACGATCGAATATGTTTGGTGAATCTGTTCATCCTATTGGCATGCGCTTATATTAGTAGTGCTTGTCTGGCCCTGAGAAGGCTGTTTTATGAGCGTCTTTCTCGTCTATTTCGACTTGAAAAAATCCCATTCTTAGATCGACGACGGTGATGTAGCGGGCATATGCAAGGTGATTGAAAATATCATTCTGGAATGGTAGTAGATGGCACGAACCAACTGTTGCTTTGTTGAGCAGTCTCAAATCTGTTGCAACTCTCCAACGTTTTTCTCCATTCGACCCCGGGTGCTTTAGGACTATCTATGTGTTGGAGTTATATGGTGACGTAGATAGCTCAATTATGCCTTGGATTTCAAATGTATTTAGTTCTACGGTCATCTGCTCTCTTAGTATTGCCGGATACCTAATTCTTTTTGCTGCTATTAGTTTTTCAGTTATCGTTGGTATCTTGTGTTTTAACACGCTTGTCGCTTTTAGATGCTCTCCGTCGAGGCCAATCACAAAAGGGTCGAATTCTATTAACTCACGCACATGTCGTCATTCTTCTTTGTTACAAGCCGTCGTGTCTGCTAGTCTTTATATTTCTTCTATCTTTGCTTCTTTATTTATTAAAAACCGTTTATTTTCCAGCTTATCGTCTTTTTTGGTTTTACTACGTTTTTCATTAATTTCGTTCGAATTGGATAATCCTATCAAAGCCTCATGTAAGCCTTTGGCATCGTCCCCATCGACGCTGTACGGCTCCGCTCCGTGACTCATCTCGCATTCTAGCAATTCTACGTGAGGCACGGGTATTTTTATTGGTTTGTCAGTAATATTTATACATTCGGCGTATACTTTGTAGTTGTTGTTGTTTGCTATTAAGTTACCGAATAAAATGCCCTCATTCGATTTTTGCAGAGGTACCCATCCAACTAAAATATTTATATACCTCTCTTTTATATGCGCGAAGAATATTTGTTTCGATCTTGCCCGGATTTCAAATGCCTCTGGCTCTAGCAAAGGTATATCGGTGCCACTTAAAACTAATAAATTATTTTTGGCGCGTATATGGCTGTCGTATTCCTTCAGTATGTCCCATCCAATTAATCCTTCTACCTGTATCGAGAAGTCGTTGGGGACAACATGCAGCGTGCATGTCAGCTCATTTAGTGTTAATTTTATCGTTCCGGACGTGCACCGTGCACCGTGTGTCACGCCGATTATCGACACTCTCTCGTTATATTTTATATATAAGCCTTCTTTGAGGTTACATATTTTTATTATTGATACTTCGGCATCTGTATCCGCGTAAAATTCCGCGCTTTCGTTTCTTAGTTGTAAGCTCTCTAGGCATACTAAGGGTGGCGTATGTCCTACCCGACTCATATTAATCTTTTCTGCTTAGAGCGGCTTATTTGTCTCTTTATTGCACGCTTTTTTTTCGAACCCTGGGCTGTTAGTAATAGGTTGTAAATCAATAAGTTTCTTATAATTTCTATTTGCAGCTATTTCAGAGCTCCTGGCAATGTCTGCTTTTAGTGACATTTTTCCTTCGTTCCCTTTTTTTTCGACACATTTTCCTCCGATGCTTGCATTATATGACCCCGCTGGTTGCTGCCGGTCTCCTTCAGCCACTCTATTCTCTCTCTGCAGAGTTTCTTCTTTCTCTTTCTCTACTTCCTTGACTTGTTTGATGCTTGGGGAGCACGACGAGCGTCCTGGGAGTTTAAATGCTGCGGGCGAGGGTCACTTCCTCTATTGTTGGGCCCGTCTCTGTAATACGGCAGGTTTTCATCTTGGTTGTGTTTTTGCTGACTGCTATAGTCGCTGGTCTTACTTACGTTGTAACCGCTATGATAGTTATTTCCACAGTTTTTTGAATAACCGTTGTTTCTATTCAGTTTATTTTCGCCCCTGTACGTGCTGTTATAGTTGTTGGTCCCCCTAAGTCTCGGCTGTATCCCTGATATCTATTATAGTTCCCGTCTTGTCTACCATTGCTTCTGTTGTATGTTCCATAGTTATTATTATAATTATTGTTTAGTCCATTTCTGTAATTTTGATGTATCGGGCTAACTCCTATGTAGTTGTCATAGCGTAAACACCCGGCTTCCTCGTTTTTTCTCTGCGCCTTGTTGTCTTGATCTTTTCTTATATCATTTTGGAGATTTCGGCACTGTTTAACGTTGTGATTTCTGCGTCCGCAGTATAAGCAGCCGTCCTGTGGTGCTGCTTGGGCGTAGGCTTGTGTTATCTGTGTCCTCTCATCTAAGGTATTCATTTTTTCGTTTTTCGCGTCTGATATCAACTTGTAGCAGTCCCTCGTTTGGTGTGTACCATGTCTGTTACAGTATAGACATATTTTATCATTTTTTAGGCGGTTATATTCTCCTATTGTCTCGGTTGCCAAGGGGTATGTCAGTTTGTCGTTTCCAGCAAGCGGCACGCTTTCTGCAAGTCGTACGTGTGCCCTGTTTCTCGGATGCACCATATCGCGGAGTCTGTACTCGTTTTTAATCCTCTGTGCCGTTACTGAGGCTTCTCGTAGCGATCTCGGGTTGGTGCTCAGTACTTTGGAATCGAGCGGGTGACATAGCCCATTTATTAGCTGTTTTATTGTCTCTTTTTCCATATTAATTTTATTTCTGTGCTTCCCCTCCCTTGTCAAGTCTGGGTTTGCATCGTACGTCATTGTTATTCTATTGTGTAATTCCTGTACCCTAAGTGTATGGCTTTCGACGTTTTTTTGTTCGTACAGTCGAATGACTTTGAGGTTTTCTATGAGCATGTCTACTGGCTCCAAACCTCTATATGTTTCTGCCAGCTTGTATAGAAAGTCTTAAATTGTGTTGTATTGCGATATGCATGTGGCAAATTGGGCCGCTGCTCGTCCCCGCAATTTACTAACTAGTGTCCCCAGGAAAAATTTTTCGTATTCGGGCCCTATGCTATGACCCACTTTTCTCACCATGTGCTTGAAAAGTCGTAGTTTCATCGAATCTCCATTAAGCAGAGGTATCATTCCTGATAAATGGCTAAGTGATGTTAGTGCGTTCTGCTGTGGTCTTGCGATCGGCCACGCATTCGGGGAGGGGGAGCGGGCCGAATT
>JAPYYV010035334.1:0-10754 GCA_030522625.1 Copidosoma aretas | reverse complement strand
ACTCGTCGACCTCGAGGGGGCCGGTGGGGGCTGCTGCTGCTGCTGCTGCGCGGCCAGACCGACCGGGGACGCGGCGGAGAAGCGACTGCTCGCCAGGGGCACCATGGTCGGGAGCGCCCGCACCTGGATCTTGGGCAGCTCGGGCGTCGGGGCCGGTGGTTGTTGGCTCGAGCGGTACATGGCCTCGAGGACGAGCGGGTGGACGGCGTGGTGCTGGGGAAACAGGACCGTGGTGGTGCTGGTCGGTTGGTGCTGGTTGTAGGACATGCGCTCGGGACTGTTCTGGTTGAGGGTCTCGATCTCGTTGGCGTTCTCGTCCCGGAGGTTCTCCTTCTTGTGCTCGAGGCGCAGGTCCAGGGGCTCCGCCAGACTCTCGAACTGCTGCTGGTGGTGGTTGTGCTGGCGGGACGACTGGCGCTGGCCAGAGTCGCGGCTCGAGCTGCTGCAGGAGCTGGCGGCGACCGCGTGGCTCAGGTCGTAGGGTAGCTCGGGCTCGGGCTCGGCCGCGGCACCAGCGCGCCCGCTCAGCGGGTAGATGCTCGCCTGCTTGGGGCTTATGTGGCCGGGCATCTTGCGCGGGCTCGAGTCCTTTTCCCGCATCGCTGGGCCGTAGTTGTTGCTCGGCGAGGCCGGGGAGGCTCCTCCCGGGCTGCTTCTCCTCCTCCTCCTCCTCGCTGGGGACGGGCTGCGCGGCCGGAGGTGGTACTCGTTCATCACAGGGCCGCCGGCGGGGCGCGAGCTTCTGCGGCCTCGGTCAGCCTCGCGGCTCGTGGCCCTGCAGCTCTGCCGACGCCGATCTGGAACAGAAAGTGGGGGGCGGTGGACCTTTAGTTTCGAGTGATTCTGGGACAACTTTGAGCAGCTTACTGTACGTCTGTATCGTATTTTTATTCGACCGAGGATACCGGTGGTCCAAAATTGTACGTTCAACTGCGTAAACGGTTGAGCGACATGTACTTATGTAAATTAAATTAAACATGATGTTTATTCATTATTGAGAGTAATGTGTAATGTGGTACACTTTGGCATCGGTATATTAATACATTTTATATTATAACCCCCCTCCTCAGCTCGCCTAACAGTACGGCAATGTTCATACTTCCAAACTTATTTCTGAAATCGGTCAAGACCATCAATGTCAGCTTGGACAAATTATTAATCCGGGTCTTTTCATTTTTACAGAAACGTATGTGAGAATGGCAAAGAATGGCAAAGAAATTCATCAAAGTTTTATTGCATAAATTGAAGTACTCGCGTTAAATTTCGTATCATGATGTTTCGTATACGAATGTAGAAGAGTTCCTAGAATTAATTGGGTTAAATTTATAAGGACCTTCGTTAAGACAGGATTTTTAGCTAGCTTTTTCTTGCGTTTTACGTGGTCAACGTCACTTAAATTTTAACGAAAAGTACATTGTAACCCAATGAACATTTGCTCAATGTTTTATTTAATTCGGCCAACAATGTATTCACGCATAAACTACAGCAAGATATAATTTTTATATTCTGGAGTATTGTCATAAATAACACTGCAGAATCCAAAAATATTGTCCAGTATAACTGGCCCTGGTTTGCCCTATTAAATTTATATTTATTAACTAGGAGAACTTTTCAGGTACTCGTTACGAATTCGAATGAAACTTTCGGATACGTTTTCGTATGCTAATACAGGAAAGTAATCGTAGAACTAGAGTATAATGTCCTTTTATTCCAAAGTTGTAGCGAGTAAGCAAAATATTTCAATGTATATCGCGTGCAAGAATATGATGTTTTTCCAAACGCTGAAGGCTAAAGTGAAACGGAGATGTCGAGTTTCGTCCCAAAAGGAGAAAAGGGGTCGAGTTGCGTCCCAGTCTTTTTATCTTACGGTCGAATTGCGTCCCGGCCTATTTTATCTTATGGTCGAGTTGCGTCCCGGTCATTAAGTCGATGAGTCACAAGAATTTTTCTTAGCTTTGCACTTCTATGGTAATGAAATGAACACAACACCTAAATATTTCAAAACTGTAGATTGATTGTACGACGAAAATTGTAAACATGTTTTTTTACTTTACTATCTGTCGGTCATTATAATCTGGATTCAAATTTTCAGCTATTGATCAGTGCCGTCTAGCTTAGCAAAGCGAACACATCGTCCGATTTTCTTATTGTACAGTATTGTAGCGATGGAATTTTGCAAAAGTGAAAAAACGATATTCAACGTTGGAAGTGCACAGTTAAAAGTTGTTCTATAGTCATTTGAAACTCACTTCCATAATGAAATCGTGCAAGAAGCTACGCCACATAATCACGAGAATATTAATGAGGCCACGATAAATAGAAGAGTTTTAAGTAATGGAGTAAAACGCAAGGCTGTCGATGACATCTCAACGTTCCCATCGAAACAATTTCCTACTTTGCCAAAATCCATTTCGGAATTTTACCAAGCTCTCACAGCTCTAGAACCGATCTCCAATAACAAAGAAAAATTAGTTCTTTTTAATGACGAAAAGCTCAACATAGTTTTATTTTCAACTGCAACAAACATCAGATTGTTACGTACATCTCCAAATATATTCGTAGATGGCACTTTTTATAGTTACCCCAGGTTTTTCATATACATCACCATGAATATGGTTCATGTATATGCCAGTGCGAAACCTGGATGAAGTGTGACGGGAAAAATTGTTATAACTCATCGACTTAATGACTGGGACGCAACTCGACCATAAGATAAAATAGGTTGGGACGCAACTCGACCATAAGATAAAATAGGCCGGGACGCAACTCGACCCCGGCCAAGTGAAACCCTAGACAGTGATGAACTTGATTTGAATTTTAATCTTTGAATTTGTCACACTCACTGTATTATAAAGTCAAGCATACCAAAAAAAAATGTAAACAATGACCAAAGAGAAAGGTTAATCCTTATTCGTAACCACGTCCCGTTACAGATCTGTACTTGTAGTTTCTTTTTACCGTACAAGTATTATCAAACTTTAATTTTATATGCGCCTCAGCCTGCGCCGAACCAACGCCTATGCTACCTCTGCTTCGAGCCGAAATAACTCTTTATCGCTAAAAAAGTAGTACACCCTAAAAAAAAAAAAAAAACAAGCTTTTACGCGCACATTGCATCCCCTACGATCCCGCGTCGTAATCAAACACACAAAAGTTCCCCGCGTCCGGCAAGTATGCTCGACTTGACCATACGAGTACAGAGTCACGCCACGAGCGTAAAATTGTGGGCGGAAAAGCATCAGAGGGGGCGGGGCGTCGTTGCGCATCCACAAGCTCCCACGTAGTTGTGCGCATACATGTATACGAACGAACGATCCGAGCGCCGATGTCTCTGCACCGAGCTAAGTATATTTCGCAGCCCGCTCGTCCGATGAATGGATCTCCGACTCGCCGTGTCACGCCGGTGCGATTAATCTTTTTCAATCCTCCTCGAAACCCAAGCACGTCTTGTGCCGCGTGTCTTTGTGCGTCTCGATCCTTATACGCTGTGCTGTTTTATATCACGCAAATTTATGAAACTAATCGCGTTTCAATTGCAACGCGTGCCGCCGCTTGATAATGCATTGTACACGCAATACGGGCGGTAATGTATACATTATACGAGCATCAATTGTTCAATAATCTTCCACCGAGAATGTTCTTTCCGGCGCGATGACGATTAAAAGTTGTACGCGGGATCCGTGGGGGCTACCGTGACCAAAACAACCGGCTCGTCTCGAGTGTAATGTGTATGGTACACCCATTGAAACGCGAGAGAGGGACAGGCGGTAAAAGTGCCGTAATGGCTCATTTCAGGGTAGGGTATAGATGTATAGTACAGCGTACAGCGGCGCCAAAGGAAACCGTCGTATCATCTCCGTAACGATTCCACCGCGGCCGGATCGATCGATCGATCAAAAAAAAATCCGAAGAAGCTTCGAGGAGAAAAAGAACGGACGATCGATCACCCGCAGAAAATCCTCCCGTTGTATACATTCGTACAAATCGAGGCCGCGGGTCGGATAATTGTTATTTCGTTGGAAAACGGAGTGTAGCGATCGTTAATAATAATACTGCTCGGTGCGCGAGAGGGCGTGGCTCCAAGAGCACCCCGCGGGAGTATGTATGTACAACACGAGCCGCGGGGAAAACAATCGCAACCGCGCGGCGGACGAAGGGAAAAAAACTTCCTTGACCCACTACCCATCGCCTTTTTTCCCCCTCCTTTCATCGCGCCCCGCGTGTACTTTTCAGCAGCACGCGACCACTCTGCAGGCGAGCACGAAGAGCAGATCCGGGCAGAGATGCTGCGCCGCGCACATATATATATATATATTCACTCGCGAGAGCCCCCTTGTGTGCACACAGCTATATGCGATAAGCGCGCGCGCGCGGAACGGGAGACGGGAGGGAAGAAGGTAGGGCAGGGCGAGGCGAGCGTATAAATTTCTCTTTCATCCGCGAGCGCGGCGCGGGAGAAGGGGAGTCGCGAAGGTGGGGGAGGGGGGGGGGGATAGAGGAGCCGCGGCCGAGGATGCCTCCTCGCCTAACTGGAGCAGAGCAACGGTACTTCCCGCGACCACTCCTGCAGCCTCGCCTGGCCCGACTACTGTCTGCCGCGCGGAGGTATATGCATACGTACGGTTCGCGTGCATCGTCCGCAGTATATAATATACTTGTATGCTGATGCGGTTGCCGGTGGGATAGGTATATACGCGCGTCCGAGTTTCTCTCCGCGGGCTCGCGCGGCCAATCTTATAATACACACGATATTCTTTTCTCGCCTCTGCATTCACGCGGCACGTATAATATACACACAATTCTTCCCGAACATTCAAATCGGCTCTCGTCCTTTGGGTGCCGGGCGTGTGTACCCAGACTTTTTTGAGGTTGAAACGTTATCTTGGACATCCTTATCCCATACCTATCACGATGATTCCACACTGTTTTTGTTCCACACTCGTATATTGCATCCTCGCAATGAACCGCGAGCCCTCGGTTTCAACAGCCGATTGCAACCCCCAAGTTTTCCGGCGAGAAAACGATCGCGCGCGCGTTCAAAGTGAATTGGCTTTAAAAATTGCTTCCATGCGCGCGTCTCTGTGCACTCGTGCATCAGTAGTTGAGCGTGAAACGAGTACGGAACGCGGAGTGGTCTGTATAACAGGGGCGTGGGAGCCGCGATACAGTTGCGAGGCAGCGCGCATAATGCAATGCGGCAGCAGCCCGATGCTCGCCGCGATTACTTAAAAGGTGTGAAAGTTCGAGGGGTAAGTGAGTACAAGTACCCACATGCCGGTGCTTCGCTGCGCGTACAAACGAACGGCCGTCGCCGTCACGTGGAAAGTGCGCGCATCCACTTTCGGCCTCGCCGTTTTTTGCATTCTCGCGGGTAAAAAACGTGCATTGTTTCCAGACACTTGCGTTGTTCCCGAAATTCGTGTGTTAATTTAACTCGGTGTACCCGATGGCCATCTCTCCAATTATTATTATCTTTTTCCGAGTTAACCGTTTCCGTTCTGCTAATTTTACGCATCGTTCGTTTTTGTTTTTCCAAACAAAGTGCCACCTATGTCTTGTTCGAGTGATTATTTTCAAACTGACGCGTCATTCGCACATGAAAAGTAAGCGCTCGCAATCACAAACTCTGGTAACAAACTCCGAATCATCCAAGTTGCACTTCTGGCGATCGTCGGCTACCGAGGCCCCAATCCCAGTTTTCGAATTCACTCGCAGGTATGTATACAGACAGAAGAAAGCCTGCGCACCATGTACACAAAGAACCCCGCGGACGCGCGTCGATATATCCAGCCCGCGCTGCCCCTCGTATTATATCCTCGCGCCGCCGTCAGGTAGCGTCCGATTTCTCCTCCTGCAGCGTGTATGGTACTACACAGGCACCGGGGATCCCCCATATTATTCTCGCGCGGCCGCGGCTAACGAGCGATCGGCAGTATAATATATACAGTCCTCTCCTCCCTGTCCGTCCCTCTCGGAGCTCATTACTCCGCACGAACATGTACAGGTATATACACGTACAGCGGGACCGGGCCTCCGATCCGGTCCGAGGTGGAGCCGCTCTCGTTGTCCTTACGGCCATGCACGCGACCTTTCGCGGCTGCACGAGACCTTTTCTCTCTCTCTCTCTCTCTCTCTCTCTATCATACCTAACGATTGTTCCCGTCAAAACCCTCACTGTCGCGAGGCTGTTTCATCCGAGGTGTATATGATGTATACATCTCCCACCGCGACTCATCATCGAGCCACTGACGCATTCGTCCCATTCTCGGTGCTGATGATGATGAGTCTCCGTCGTTCCAGTTGTCGCTAAACCATTTTTCCGAACCCATTCGAGGAGCATCTGACGCACGCGACAAAAACAAAAAAACAATACAAGAATCGAGCCAACAATTAAACTCCAGAACGGCCGGCGGTGACGCAAGTCCGCGAGGAAAAAAAAGAAAAAACGAGCTCTCGTATCTGGAGCAATCGGCGATCGGTGGCAGCGCGACGAGGAAAACTAAAGGCATCGTGCGTCGCGCGCGAAACAGGGAAGAGGCGCAGGCTGCAGGGCGGCTATTATCGTCGTCATTATTATTTATGACCGTCTTCCCCCCCCCCCCGACGGCGGCGACGACGACTTGTACGGCTGGGACGCGTGTCTCGTCGGCATACGTAATATACGTCCTCCTCTCCTGATGTGCGCGTGTGCATCATCCTCCGAGATGACGCTCTTCTCGCGGCCCACGCGCGTTGGACGCACGAATACAAGACGCACTGATATTGTAACACCTGGATGTAGTATAGTTCGAGATGTACGTAACACGCGTGATACGAAACATAAACGAGCGGCATCAAAAGCCCGAAGCAGCAGCGTCTCGTAGAGTTTCGCGGGCGCGCAGCTCGGTCCTCGCGAATAAAAAGTACCTCTACTTGTGTACGTATAATAGCGTACGGGAGGCCGCTCGTTGTATTATTATTATTATTACGCGCCACAGACGACGATATAATTTATTCCGCTCCGCAGAGGACGCTATGATAGGCGGCCCGCGGGGCTCTCTTTTGTACTTATTAGGTGTAGGCGGAGGGGGACCCTCTTTGGCGTTTTTTTTTTTTTTTTTGACCGGCCGCGGATTCTCCGCACACGCGCTCTCTCTGTTTGCCCGTACGGTCGAGTTGATGTAGGTATCGCGCGTTTGCACGGCGCCTCGTGTATAGTACACCTACTGCAGTGCTCGCGTGTATATTCCAGTGCGATATAAACGTCGGTTGAATATGAGCGCCGATTGAAACGTTCGCGCTTTACATTGTGCTAATCCCCGCCGCGGTGGTATTATCATCATAACTATCATCGTTATTATCATTATCTCAGCATGCAAATAGATACACACGCGTATGTACGTACAATAATGGTATAATAAGTATTATATTATACCGAGTCGATTTAACGCGCGCGCGCGAGCGCTGGCTCGTTAACCGGCGACTGCACTGCGGATTCTTCGTTTTATATTGGCTGTACGAGTACAAGTATTACTATCGGCCGGGAAGTACCGTTTGGGTACGTACGGGTACGAGCGTATAGTCGTTCGCAGTGATATACAGGTATTAATTAGGCGGTCTGCCCGTTCCGGTCGCTCGATTGCTCATTAGGCTGTATGGGAGGGGGGGGGGGGGGGGTTTATTCAGTCGAGAGATTATTGCTCGGACGACGGGGGGAGCTTGTAAAACGCGGCTGCGAAGATCGAGCACTCGAGAACAACGGTCGGGCGGAAGAAAGAGCTAGCACAGATTTGGGTCGAACGCGAACGAAGGATTCAGATATTGTTTCGGAAAACTTTTTTTCTTCGGCTGTACTCCTGTTTCACTTTTCTCTTTCTCTCGGGATCGCGCTTACGGTACGAAATTGGAACGAAAAAATTCCCCGAACATAATCAGCTGAATTTGAATCGGCTGTTCCACGAACCCAAGATTTACACGGTGTGAATATTGCAACGCAAAGTCATAATCATCCCTGAATCTCCACCAACGATGACTGCGATAAGCATTGACGAACGTCGCGTGTATATAGGGAGGTATACCCAAGTAAGAGATGAACCATACACACGACGCCCTGTCGAGGCGCTGTGCAAGTACTGGCTGGCTGGACGTATGCGTTGAGGCTGCAGTATACGTAGGCTGGACGTAGGTTACGCGCGCGGGACAGAATGCAATTTAAATACGGAGATCGAGGCTAGCCGCGGGAGATAAGGTAGGACAGCACCGCCAAGACGACCACGTGACCACCGGTCCCTAGCTCTTCTCGCTCTATGCATGTGTACGTACAGCCGCAGTCTACAACCACCACCAGTACCACCACCGAGACAATGTCGCCGATCCGTTGCGGTACGGCGCGAGTGCGGGGGTACGAAAGAGGGAGAGAGCTGGGCGTTGCTTCTCCTGCCGCAGATGTGTGTACATGTATACAAGCTTCCCGGCTGCACCGGTGCTGCTGCCCGATGCGGCCCATTTTTCAGCAGCAGCTCTCTCCTTAACGGAATGGTCCTTGATCGGCACACCCGTTAGCATTCAATGCGAGGATATACGGCTGCTGCTGCTGCTGTGCGCGGTATTGCGCGGGTACGCCTGCAGTGTGTACAGGGTACACCGCGGTCGAAAAAGTAAAAGGTACGCGCGCCAAAGGGAGAGATCAGCGGCGAGTATTGCAGTGTCCCCCCGCGCAGCGGACCTCGCCTTTCGCCCGAGAGGACGAGTACGTTACGAGCACCCGACCCGTCCTCGCTTCGATTTTTTTCTTTTGTTTTCCTCTGCCCCGCCCGAAAGATCGGCGCGTCCTTGCCGCTATTGTATACGGTTGTGGCTGCTGATGCCGCCCCCCCAAGGTCTGTCATCGCGACCCGCTTGCGCAACGAAACGCGTCCCCGTCCGCTAATCGATTCTTCTCGATTTCACTGCCAAGCCTGCACAAATACTCGCGCTGTTATTGTTGGCTCCTCGCACCCGATTCGGCCGGGCATGTGGATCCATACAACAGTCGTTGCGCAACACCCGCGCGCGTTGTCCCGCTGATTGATCGTGAAAATTTCGAAAGGCAAGAAAAACACCGTCCCCGTCCTCTCCATCATCCGGCGACGCGCGCATACATTACGCGCTCCGAGCGCGCCGCGATTTTTTCACCTCTTCCTTCGAAAACACCCGGGCCCCGAGCCAATGTTTTTGTTACACTTTCTCGCTCGGGCAGCAGCAGCAGCAGCAGCAGCAGCAGCAGCAGCAGCATCATCGTCATTTGAAATATTGACACACGGACGATGACGAGGTTGATGGGTGGGGGGATATTTTCAGCAGTCGTTGGCCGGTGAAATCCTCGATAAACACGCCGCTCGGGCAGAAATCGGCGCCGGCGATCGGGATCAGCGGCGAGAAAGTAGTCGCCCGTTGTTGCGCATTTTTGCGTAGGCCACGCGCGGAGGGTACACGAAAAAAGTTTCCCAACTCGTTCGCCATCGGGTCCGGTGGATCTCGGACGCGCGGCAAACTGGATCCGCCGGGAATAGATCGGAGCTCGATAGAGCGGAGGAGGGGAGGCCGCGAGACGGACGGACGGGCGTGACCGCGGGTATTATTTTTGGGCCTGACGGCGCGAGGTTGCGCAAGCCGCGGCGTTGGGAAACGGTGTATAATGCCCCCGACTTTGCTCCGATTCGAGTCCCCTCCTCCTCCTCCTCCCGACGACCGCCGCTGTCCCGCTATCGATTCGTATACCATTATACTCGCGCAGGCTGTGGAATCGAACGGCTTTGAGTGGTCGGAGCACAACGGGTAATATAATCATCGGCGTGGAACTGCCGCGTGGATCATCCGGCGTCGACGTTATACGCTCGTGGTCGAGCAAAAAGCGTCACGCTCGATAATAATACCGATGCGTCGGGTGCGCGAAGACGAATTCTCTTTGTTGGCTATCGCAAACGAGCTGGCTGACCGCGCGCCGGCTGCGTTATAATATAGTGCGAATGCAAACAACCGCCAGGAGGGCGCGGGTCGGTGGGAAAAATCGGCGGATCGCGTTGTTGACTGGATCGTATGTGATCGGGTGTGTACAGCTGTTGCCCCGGCTCCGGAATACACTGATCCGTCTGCATCGGGGCCGAGTGAAATCAGCGTCCGCGCGGCGTTGGATGGTTTTCGCAGCTGAAAACGAGAGCGCGGAGCGATGGAGGACGGCGGCAATGTAAGCCCGATGCAGCTGCATGATCCACGGGACGCAACTAAAATGCTGTGTTGTCCCGTGTTTTTTGGCTTCGCAACCGTCGCGGACTTTGAGTTGGTATCGAGAACGCGTTGAAGAGATCGAAAAGAGGGGAAGAATTATTCTGAATTCATAAATATTGTCTCATCCCATCTGTACATCACTTGATTTGTTTACGCGCATTGCGAACGAGAGGAGTCCGCTTCTCTTGTTTCTCCAAAACAACCACCGACATGAACACGCCGCAGTGTGGCGTGAAAATCGGCCGGCGGACGCGTTCTAAAAATATATCCCTCGAGGACGGGTCGAGGATCGCAACCACCGTGAACAATGGGAAAAAAACCTGGATTAACCCAGTTTCTTTTTCCCCCCAAATACCATCATCACGGAGGAAGCGCCGAGTCACCGCGGTTGGGAAACGGAGGGGGAACGCGGCATCCTCTCCGCGCTCGATCGGCCGCGCCGAGGATACCGCACAATACTCGGCCAGCGGAGCCGCTCGCGCGAGAACACCCCCCCCCCCCCCCCCCCC
>JAPYYV010035329.1:0-10379 GCA_030522625.1 Copidosoma aretas | reverse complement strand
CTTCCGAGACCGTTGCCTTAAAGCTTATGGACTCGATCCTGCCCACTACTGCACCACCCCAGGCTTTACATGGGATGCGATGTTGAAGCATACGGGTATTACGCTGGAGTTATTAACTGATATAGATATACTCCTTTTTATTGAGCATGGTATTCGAGGTGGTATCAGTCAATGCAGCAATCGATACGCCAAGGCTAATAATCCGTACATGGGTGACGAGTACGACCAAGAAAAGGAGGAGAAACATCTAATTTACTACGACATTGACAATCTGTATGGATGGGCAATGTGTGAGGTATCGCCTGCAGGAAACTTCTGCTGGGTTGAAAACGTTGATTTTAACGTTCCTGACGATCACCCCGAGGGCTAAATTCTCGAGGTTGATCTCGAATATCCAGCGGTCATCCACGACTCACACAAGGATCTACCACTATGTCCAGAATATCTTGCACACCCTGGCTCTCGAGTGAAGAAGTTGCCGACTACCTTAGACGATAAAAAGCGATACATAATTTATTAAAGAAGCCTCAAGCAGGCCCTTAAGTATGGTTTGCGCCTAAAAATGATGCATCGAATACTTCCATTCGATCAAAGTAAATGGCTGAAGTCGTATATCGACTTAAACAGTGAGAAGAGAAAAAATGCAAAGAACGAGTTGGAAAAAATTCTTTTTAAACTCTTCAATAATGCGGTGTATGACAAGATTATGGAAAATGAGCGGAAATGTGTCGATGTTAAGCTTGTAAGAAAGTGGGAAGGTCGGTATGACTGTGAAGCATACATTTCTAAACCAAATTTCCATAGCTGTTCTATCTTCGATAAAAATCTAGTGACTGTTCAGCTATCACGAACGGAGATCAATATACGTAAGCCTATATACATAGGACTGTGCGTTCTAGACCTATCCAAGTCCCTCGTGTATCGTTTTCATTACGGAAACATGAGAAAATTTGTAGTAGATTCTGCGAAACTTCTATACAAAGATACTGACAGCCTCATTTACGAGATCCAAGGTGTAGATACGAATAAGATGATGAAGAGAGACAGCCGTAAGTACGTCGAGTCAGACTATCCCGTAGACAATCAGTTTGGCATGGAAATGAAAAAAACCGCTGTCAAGTTATTGGCACAAAACTTCCTCATTCACATGTTCTACTTATTTTTTGCACACCCACTCATCAATTTTCTTTTTTCTTCATTCAATAACGTTATTTTTTTATGAAATTTCATTGTCTTAACGATTTCCTACCACAAAAAATTCTAAAACAAAATTTAGTTACGAAAAAATTATTTTAAAATAATCATTTTATCTTATAATTATAATTTTAAATATACAATATACTGTATAGGATATATGTATCGATTTCATACAATTTTCTATTTTTCTAAATTAATTCTTATCAATACGATTAAAATTGTGTTGCACTATCATATTAGTAGTTAAATAATTTCTACATTTCAGCAAGGTTGCACTTGGTAACCCTCCTCGCCCTATTCCTATGGAAGAGTTTTGTTTGTGCATGATGTGATCTCCTAATCTTATGCTTTTGTGCAACTGCTGTTCTCTTATGTTTGCATTATTTTTAAAATTTAAGTTTCAAGTTTCAAAAATAAGGAAAAATCAAAATTTAAAAGAAAAGTAAATGTATTGGAATTTATTTTTAAAGAAGAAAATTGACTTTAAAAAAAAATCCCTGTATCATTAACACCCACGCACACCCAGCTACTAAATTTTTAATTTTAACTAATTTTTGTTTTGTTTATAATTTAATGATCTTTTAGAATTCCTATCGAAAAATATCCTAAAATAACAATAATTAGTTTAAAAATTAACTTTTCCGAAAGAATAAATTTTGAAAAGTCTAGAAAATAAAAATTAAAAAAATTTATACAGCAAAAATCGAGTTTTGTTTTTCAGCGGTAAAAGGAAACTTAAAACAAAAAAAAATAAGCCCGGTTGGATCAAAATCAGCCAAAGAAATCCTGAGATACAAAAGATTATATGCATTCCCTATTAACACCCACGCAATCCAGATAATAAATTTTTTAATTTTCACAAATACGTTTTTTTGTGTAAAATTTAACGACCTCTCAGAATTTCTATAGTTAAACATCCTAAAATAACAATAAATAGCTTAAAAATCAACTTTTCCAAAAAAATCAATTTTAAAAAATCGATAAAATAAAAATAAAAAAAAAATTTACAGCAAAACTAATAAATTTTTTTTTCAGCGGTAATAGGCATCCAAAAACAAAAAAAATAAGCCCTGTTGGATCAAAATCGGTTGAGGAAATCCTGAGATACAACTGATTACATACATACATACATTCATATATACAGACATGCACACACACACACACACGCGCGCGCGCGCGCGCTCGCACACACACACACATACACACAGACGGAAATTTTCCAAGAATGATGCATTTTGTTCCTAAACTTCATAAAACGTGTTAATAACGTGTTTTTTCGAAATGTGATTTGTCGTCCATAGCAAAGCTTTCTCTACGAGGAAGCAATAAGAAAGTAGTTGGACGAATGAAGAATGAGTGCAATGGTCGCATCATGTTGGAGTTTATAGGTCTCCGCAGCTAAATGTACTATGTCAGAATAATAGATGAGAAGCCTATATAGAAGGCAAAAGGTACGAGAACATCTACTGTTTAAGCAACTATTTGCTTTGAAGACTATATTGATTGTCTTTATAAAGATAAAACAGTTGTGCGTGATCAACATAATATACGCTCACGGTTGCACATACTGTGTACCGAACGGGCGCAAAAATCGATCAAATATGATCAAATACGGTCAGAGTACAACTATAACCCATTTTTTTTGCTTAATACAAATATTTCTCAGAAACGGGGAAAAAAATGTCTTAAGGTTTTACTGTCAAATGCTGTATATACCAACAGTACTCCAGGGTTGTCAGCATGGTTTTACCAAATCGATATCTATTAGCAGAAAATCACCATACATGGTCATCTCAAGGCACCTAAATAGCCGTAGAAAACAACCATCTTAAATTCAAGCGTGCGACAACTCAAAATGTAAGATAAATCAGCTGGAATTTTGGAGTCTTCAGTAGAGATATCTTAACTTTATTACAACTTAAATATTGAGATAACTCGTACTCTCTTTGACTGCTCTCTTCCTTAACGAGTAGTACCCCCACAGTAAAGTATCCGTTTCACCAGGCATCAGATAGTGTTTATTATCGTGAAAGCTGAGAGCGATTTTTTGCGCCCGTTCCGTACACAGTATGTGCAATCATGAGCGTATATTATGTTGTTCACGCACAACTGTTATATCTTTATGAAGACAATTAATATAGTCTTCAAAGCTGTTAGTTGCTCTAACGGTAATGTTTTTGTACGTCCCACAAACTTTAACATGATGCGACTATCGCACTTATCCTTTATTAATCCAACTACCTTCTTATTTTTTAACTCCATGCCCAACTGATTGTCTACGGAATAGTCTGACGCGTCGTACCTCCGGCTGACTCTCTACATCATCTTATACGTATCTACGCCTTGGATCTCGTTAATAAGGCTGTGAGTGTCTGTGTATAGAAGCTTTGCATAATCTCCTATACATTTTCTCATGTATTTGTGATGAAAAGGATACACGAGAGTAGTCATGGGCGGAAAAATGCAGACCGAAGTCATAGCTAGATGTTATACGACCGGCGCCAGGGGGCGTAGCCTCCGGGGGTCCAAAATTCTCTAGACACTATATATATATATATATATTATATATGGCCTGCAGCGAGGGCCTGAAAGTTCCGTGCGGCGAGAGAGTGGGGGGAGAGAGCCCTGGCTAGGTAGGGCCCTGAAAATTCGGCTGTGAATCTTAAGTGTTTATATTATGATAAAATTCATGCGGGAAAAAAATAATAAATTATTATAAATGTAATGAAAAAGAAGCGGTGATTGAAAATAACCTCGCGCGCATGCAGGGGTCGGCTTACCGGCCTGGGGGTCTGGCGCGGGCTTTTCAAATTTTGTGAAGGAGTAAGAAGTGGATTTCAAAGAGGGTAAATAATAAGTCGGAAAATGTGTTTAAAACATTTAATAAAAACTTAAGTAAACTCCTGCATATTATAATTTGGAATACATTTCTTCAACAAATATGTCCAGACAAAGTAATTAACTTTAAGAACCCAACATCAAAATGAATTTCCAAAAAACGATTATCAATTACAGATCTAAGATTTCCTTTGACGTTGTTTAGTATGGATGATAAATTTTTAGCGATCAGCTTTTCCAAGCTCGATGCATCGACTTCATTTGCGAGACTAGACTTTGAATAAAAATTAGTTAACTCGTCCACAATGAAATCCTTTCATTTATTAATTAGTGTGACTTGTGACTCAATACGGCGAAGTCTTTCGTCCACACACGCAACCGCTTGCACTAGCCCCAAAAACGTAGACTTTTGGATAACGATTGTTGATGCAAGAGTTTTCCTCTTTTTATTGTAATAGAGTCATTCGGGGCAAATGTGCGCACTTTCGCCTTAAAAGGGTTGTCAGAATTAATAGGGAAGGGTTACAGAAATGAGAATATGCTTATCTGATAGGTTATTTATCCAACTAATAATCGAAACCATAAAATTAGGCAAAATCCTCACCGTAAAGAAGAAAAATAACATTTAAGGAAATCAAAAATGCGCACACTTGACCCGCATTGCGGGTAAGTGTGCGCATTTATGCGGGTAAGTGTGCACACTTCGGGAAAGTGTGCGCAGTATATTTTATTACATTATTGGCTGCATGCACTCAGGTGGGGTAAGTGTACGCACTTGCGGAAAGAATAAGCACTTTATTTTATTGTATTTTTTAAGGTTATAACAAGTGATATTTGAGTAAAAAAAGTAAATTACTTTGAAAACACTTACAAAAGACCTTACTTAGGTGATTACTGTATAAAAAAAAATTCAATAATGATGCAAAACTATATATTTTTAGTAACTCAAAATCTAAGAGGTTAGGTGATTGACTTATTACTTGAATCACATAGAATCAGTATAATTTGTATTACATTATTATGAAAAAAACCAAATAGGTATTATTATGAATAATTCTCCTAGCAGTCGTCACACTTGAAAACTCCTTTTTTGTAAGATGTGCATTGTTCGTTCCACCACTCTTTGCATTTCATGCATTCAATCCATTGCTCAAGAGGTGGTTCTGTATATTGTTCCTTACAGAGAGGGCAAACATATTTTTTCGTTTCCAGCTCACAAGCCTTATTTTTTTTTGCAGGAAGGTCTTTTTTTTCTTAGGTGCAGATTTTTTATTTTTAGATACTGAAGATTCAGCTGTACTCAGCACCAATGCACGAACTTTTTTTTTGGCTTCTTCTTTTCTTCTTCAAGTGCTTTTTTTGCTTCTACGGACTGGAAGTGACAATTTGAGATTTCATTCCAACTCGATTGCAACGTCTTTTTTCTTTTGATTTAGGAACCGGTAAGAGTGTTGAAACCTGTACATGCTCATTTTGAGGATTTGGCAGATTATTTTCTTGGTCATTGTTGGTGTTACTTGTTGTTTCAGCTGTAGATCTTGGTGGGCTTTCTATAGGCAAATTTTCAGACGTGTCATTTACAGCTGATATGACTTCAACGATGAGTAACTGCTCCACCTGTAAAATCTGATCATTTGCACCATCAGTTGCTTCAATCTCTGTAGTCAGCTCATCATCATTTACAGAAGATGGATTATCCTGCATAGTATCAATATTCTCCTCGGTTTGAGGTAAAACTTGATCTGTGACCAACGTTGGAGCAAAGTCTGCCTCGCTGAACAAATCATCTTTGAATGGGTATATTCCAGTCATTTTAAAACCAGATTCAGCATTTCCCAATGTTGCTACTTTCTTATAAGCTTCATTGAATAAACGAGCTACACAATATTGGATGACAGCTTTTTCAGGATGCTCTGACATATATTTGTCACATTCTGTTGAATATTTTCCTTTGAGAGGACTAAAAAAGCACCTGTCCAATGGTTGAAGTTTATGACTACCATGTGGTGGGAGTGTCAACATGATGATATTATTTTGGCGAGAATAATTTACTGCCTCCAAACTAATGTGGGAAGAGTGATTGTCAAGAAGTAGTAATATTGGATCTTCTGCTGTAGGATGAGTAAATGATGTGAAATGTTCCAGCCAACTGATGAACAGAGTTGAATTGATGAAACCACTATCAGATACCAAACTAATACTTTGCAAGGGAGCCCCATCAAGTAGATCATCACGATTTCTTTTTCTAGGGTAGATGAAACCTGGTGGGATAAAATGGCCAGAGGCACTCATGTAGCAAACTGCTGTGATTGTAATGCCTCGTTCTGCAGATACAATTTTACCCACAACTTTCTTACCTTTCATTGAAACAACTTTGGGTGTTTTCTTAGGAACAGTGCTCATTCCAGTTTCATCCATATTATAAATACGATTGGGTAAAAAATTGTACATCTCATATACTTCTTTTAGATTGTTGTAAAAACGATCTACCTGAACTTTGTTGAAACCGATTGCTCGAGCTAAACTAGTTGCTGTCGATTGGCGAAGAGTTAACTGTGGATGGCGTTTCAAAAAACCATCTATCTAGTCTCGACCTGCCATTTTACAGTTTTTATCAAAGCGATTTTCAATTTTGTTGACTGCAGCATACTCGTAAGCCAGGCGTAGCAGATTTGTTATAGTCAATCCAAAAAATCTTTCATCCATCTCCTTGCAGTGATTTACAAATTCTGCTTCTTGTTCTTCATTGAAAGTTGGGGTCCATCGACCCATTGATGCAGCAGCTGAACCAAGTTTAAGCCTCTTCCGCAGGCAAGATTCACTGATACCAAGAGCAGCACCTCTTTTACTCCTTCCACGCATCAGCAGTTGCTTAGCTTGAGCAACTTGTTGTTCAGTAATAGGTAAACGATCAGGTTTTTTTCTTATGTAATTTCGTGGCATTGTGACTGAAAGCTGAAAGAACACAAACACCATCAATAAAGCGCCGTCGATTGAGTTATATACAAAAAAATTCATTGCCTCTTAACAAAAAATGATTTCGGGGTGCGCACACTTACCCGCGCACACTTACCCCCAGGGGCCTTTTTTTAAAGAAATGTTTATAACTTATCGAAAAATTAATTTAACCTCAAAATTTTTGTTGTACGTCATACTCACATGTATTGTGGGCATGAAAAAATTTTATTTACCTGGATAGCGCTGCTGAAAAAAAAGTGACACACTTTTCCGTGACTAAAAAAATTATGGATGAAACGCCTGATTTTTTTCTTTCCATGAAAAAAGAAAACGACACCTACAGACCTGTTTTTTCTTGCATAAACTACTGTTCTGTAATGGTAGGAGTAACTATAGCACCCACCAATTGCCCTACCCCCCCACACCCCTCTGAGATAAAGCGAGTGCGCACACTTACCCACAGCGCACACTTACCCACAGCGCACACTTACCCCGAATGACTCTAATCCTGTGCGATATTGCTGGAGTTTCTAACGAACACAATAGATCTTATGCCATAGGATGATGTGAATATCAACTCGATATTGCCCACTTGCACTCAATCGATTTCGCCGATGTCAATGTTGTTAAAATAATTATTCATTGTTGAAAAATGATTTTTTAATTCACTCAATACATGAGCGTTTAGAAATACTCCTTCTTCAAACTGAGATTTTAAATCCTCACTGAAGGCTCGAAACCGTGGTGATTGACATTGTAGTAAAGCCCAATTACGAGTTTTTTTGTAGATGATTTCTTTATCGGGTACGCATACGTTAATACACTTGTACGAGATATTATAGCACTATGACTACCTTTTTTATCTTCTATGAAGTTTGTCAAATTCAATTTTGCTCCATCAGAATCATGCGTCAAAGAACGTTTTCACCATCTCAAACCGAGTAGAGCTATTTCGAAGGATAGTGTGGCGTGTAAATTCAAATTGCGTATAAGATGTAAAAATACTACGTCTGGCTTGCACTGCTTTCAGACAAATTTTCATAAAAGTTGGAAAAGTCGACTCCTTCGTTGAGAGCGTAACAATAGCGAGTGCGTGTTCTGTACTGTATAGAAAATTTTTTTTAAAGAAATATGCAATAGGTATTATACCAGAGACAGGATGTACGCGATCGGGACAGTTTTCCGAAAAATGTATTCAATGGCTTTTGTGGGAGGAAAAAATAAGAAATACGGAAACCATCCACGCCGGTAGATCGCGAGAATATCGTTTAATAGAAGGCCCTCTTGTCGGTGGTTATTTAAAACCGCAAGAGGGGGTTGCAAAAGGGACCGTATTCCAGTTCCACGGTTATTTCCACGGATGCACTCGTTGTTACCCAAACAACAGATTTGAAAAATTAAATAATAATGAGTTCTACACCGAACGGTGTGAAAACACTATTAAATTAACTGCAAAAATTAGAGAGTACGGGTATAGTATTGTTGAAATATGGGAGCATGATTTTGATCAATTCGTGAAAAATAATAACGAGTATACCAAATACATTAAAAGTCATCCAATAGCCCGAAACAACATTTTAAGTGAGTTCTACACCAAACAGAATTATCAATCCAATCGAGCTAAAATTTTGGGTACGGATAAAAAATAGCCTAAAAATTACCCAGTTCAATTTTTAAGACACGGGGTTGCTTGAGAAGCGAGAAATAAATATTTATGTATTGACAAAATTTAACATGTAACCTTATGGGAAATCGCAGTTTTGCTGGCTTGGATTACTTATAACTGATTGATTAACAGTGCAATTTAAACGAAAAAATTATCGGCAATAATGAAATTTCTAACGATTATTTATCAATTTCAAAAACGTGGCGAGGTTGTTTACCAAATAAAAAATAAATTTATAAGCTGACTGAAAACTACTGAAGGTTATGTTTTCACGTGAGCGTGAGAAGGACGGAGAACACATCAAACAGACGCATGTACAGCATATGCACAGCACATACTATAGCGAGGGATAGACCTGCCTTAAAACCTCGAGATGCTTTCTACTGTGGCCGAACCGGAAACATTGTTACGCGGTATACGGTGAAAAATAATTAAAAAATAAAATATTCAGATGTTTGCTCGCTCTATCCCTATGTTTGTAAGACGGGTATATTTCCACTTAAACACCAGAAAATTTATATAGGGTCTGAATGTTTAAAATTATCGGGGGAAAACTTCGACAAATTTAGGGAAAACGTCGAAGGTTTAACAAAGTGTACAATCTTACAACCACAAAATCTGTTTCACCCAGTACTTCCGATAAAAATGAACAGTCGTTTGCTATTTGGTCTATGCCTTGCGTGTATGAAAACCTTCTCACAGGAGGAGTGCGTTCACGACTCTATCCTAGATAGAGCTTTATACGGCACATCTCTATTGAAAAAAACCTTATCGAAAAACCATGTCCAAAAACCATATGGAAAACCGCATGGAAACATATGTTTTTGATACTCCGTTTTCATGTGATTTTTGTCTCAAATAACCATGTGGTTTTCTGAAAACAAAACCACTTGGTATTTTCCCTTTATTTACGACTATTAAGTATTGTCCCGGATTTATAGATTTCTGCGTTAATAGTCACGTTACTAAGACAGAATTTATTTTTACAGTTTTTAAAAAAATTAATAAAAGTATCATTATTAATGACATGCCCGTATACAATATTCAAATTTTGATAAAACGTAAACTTAAAATTCATTATTTGCAACAGATACCTACTAGCAATCGTCATTAAAATATTTATTCGAGAACTTTGCGCTTGTGTAATACTCTTGACCTCTTAGGGCTTCGATTCGAATCGTAATCCAGAGACTTTTATTAGAGGATCATTTAGTAATATTATTCGAATGTAATGGATTAATAAATGGAATTTAGGTTTCAAAGCACCGTACAATCTTAAGTACAATTGATGATGTTCACTAATTAATATATCTCATAGAAAAATGTCGGATTTCGTGATTGTAGGAGAAGTTAAAATGTGGATGATGTTACGCACATAAATATATAATTTCCACGACAGATCATCATTTGGCACCTTATCACTTACCATTAACCCGAAATACCTTGCAAAAAACAAAGATTCTGCAGAAGACATCTTTAGTTTTTTTGCATTTTTTGACGTAATCAATATTTATTGGCAAAGGTACGTTTTTTAATGCAAAGCTGAAGTTCATTGTTTTTAATTTGAAATTTACATAATTTATTGTAAAATATTTTTTATCAATAAAAGTTAATAGAATACTTGCCATGACATAATTCACTAAACCTTCAAAAAGGTCGTGCATTATATCTAGGCTTCTGTTTACAGTTACATGGTAATCTGGAATTTCATTAAAAATAC
>JAPYYV010035327.1:0-10388 GCA_030522625.1 Copidosoma aretas | reverse complement strand
CGCACGGTTAGAGAGAGAGAGAGGATATCATTCTATTTCTCCAGCCTCGCGACAGCTTTTTCTTACTGAATGCTGTCTCCAGTAGTATATGCTCTAAGGTTTCAATTGCTTTCAGCGAGTTTATCGTTGCAAATCGCGAACGCAGTTTATATACTTACGTACAAGGCTATATACTTATGATGTATGTGCCGAACCATCCAAAAACTCGGAAGAGTTGAAAGTCATCGAAGTTCAAAAACTCATGTTTTTCATATAGATGTTCCTATGATGGATCCAACGTTTTAAAAGAGATATTTTCAAAATTAAAAAAAACTGTGGTAACGTTGCAAAAACATTTGAACATATGAAACGTGTCCGTTGTGATTTTTCACTAAAAATATCGTTCCATCCAAATGACAACGCCTGTACAATGGGCTTAAATTTCATAATAGTTTATAGCAATGATGTTACGGTATTTTATTTGAATTCTAGTAAGAATCGCCGTTAAGTATAAGCTTATGCCCACAGTAGCCATGCGGCCCACAAAGAAATATTTAATAACACAGAAGTAGACAAATTTGACATTTTATGTAAAAACATCTCTTGTAAACGTTTCGAATTTTGAAAATAACGTTCTCGCGTTTTTAAAACGTTGTCTACTTGGCCTGGTCAATGGTCAATGAAGCACACTACTTATCTTGACTCTGGAAGAAGATGGTGTAAGAAAAAATGGAAATTTTTTATGGTATAATTGGTCCAAAGATAGAGCATACGATTGAAATTGAGCCAACAAAAACGCTCAAAAAAAGCTGTTATTTCATCTTTGGTTAAGTAAAAAAAGTTGATCAGGTCCAGATAAACGAGGTGATACGAGTTTTTAGTCAAAAGTGCGATGATTTCATATTAATCTTTCGATCCAATCAACTATATCATTTCCGTTACATTGCTTTCGATCGCTTCTCGATCAGATGGTCGATTTTCATTTCACGCAAATTACGATCAAATAAGACAATTTTTCTGCTTCAGTACCACCGCTCTTCTCAGCTCATCTTCTCCCAGGGTAAAAATCTTTGCCAAGGAAAAATCGGGATTGTCGACCAAGCGCAATGTATAACAAACAACCGATTAATAAACATCGATTTCCAGAGACTTCGCGGAAGGCGAGCTGAAGCCAACCGCCGCCAAGACCGATCGCGAGCACCTTTACCCTAGAGACCAGATAAAAAAGATGGGCGATCTCGGTCTGCTGGCCATAACGACGCCCGAGTCCCTGGGCGGCACCGGTCTCGACTATCTCGCCTACTCCATAGCCATGGAGGAGATATCGCGGGGTTGCGCCAGCGCGGGGGTCATCATGAGCGTCAATAATTCCCTGTACCTCGGCCCCGTGGAGAAGTTTGGCAGCGCCGAGCAGAAGGAAAAGTACGTCCGGCCGTTCACCAGCGGCGACAAGATCGGCTCGTTCGCCCTCAGCGAGCCCGGCAACGGCTCGGACGCCGGCGCCGCGTCGACCGTGGCCAGGAGCGACGGGCAGCATTACGTGCTCAACGGCACCAAGTCTTGGATAACCAGCGCGTACGAGGCCAGCGGTGTGGTCGTCTTCGCTACGACAGACAAGGCCAAGAAGCACCATGGCATCAGCGCCTTCATCGTCGACAAACCCACGGAGGGTCTGGCCCTGGGTAAGAAGGAGGACAAGCTCGGGATCCGGGGCAGCAGCACGTGCTCGCTGATATTCGAGGACTGCCGGGTGCCGGCCGGTAACCTCTTGGGCGAGCCTGGCATGGGCTTCAAGATCGCCATGATGTCCCTGGGTAGGATGGAGATGAATTATTACTTTATATACGTTTGCTATTCATATAGACGATTTGATTTGGAACGTATTTCTATACTTACATTGCAGACACCGGAAGAATCGGCATAGCGTCCCAAGCTTTGGGGATAGCGCAGGCCTCCCTCGACTGCGCGATGGAGTACGCGAGCAAGAGGATGGCCTTTGGAAAATCGATCATCAAACTTCAGGCCATCCAGACCAAATTGGCCGACATGGCCCTGAGGGTCGAGAGTTCGAGGCTGCTGACTTGGAGGGCTGCCCACTTGAAGGACCAGGGCAAGCCGTTCACGAAGGTCTTGATTGAGTTACACATATTGTACATATACAACAATGTGTCCGTGACGTGACGATTGATCGTGTTTCAGGAAGCTGCGATGGCAAAGTTATCAGCGTCGGAGGCGGCGACGTTTTGCGCGCACCAGTGCATTCAGATCCTGGGAGGGATGGGCTACGTGACGGACATGCCTGCCGAGCGGCATTACAGGGACGCCCGGATAACCGAGATTTACGAGGGCACCTCGGAAATCCAGAGACTGGTCATAGCCGGGAATCTCGTCAAGGAGTACGGCTTGTAAATATATATGCATGTTGGCGCTCGTGGCGCATACAAGGTTCGGCCTTGACGGCTTGGTCTTAATTTTCCCGGTTATCGTTTTTGATTATATACTCTCTGTGTACATATATATATATATATAATATATACATCGAGCCGAGTCACGTGACGCGCGCATGTGATACACACTAAAATTACGCAAAGCGTATACAAAAAATGCAATGTGATAAAAGAAATCAATAATATTTTTCTGGGATCGCCGTCGCGATTCGACTATTTTAAGTGTATATAATATACACTGTGCGAAGCAAATATTTTATGTGCGCAAGATTATAATGATGATGTCTGCGTGCTATATTTTTTCTACAACATGAGGATTGTTCAATAAATTTTATACTTTACTATTTCATGGCTTTATTATTATTATCATTAGTATTATTATTATTTTTATTATTATCATCGTTATTATATATCATCTTTTATCGGCCAAATGACTGACATGTATACTTTTTTGTTTTACTTTCTCGTATATACATATACATACTTTGTTACTTTTTTTTTTTTTTACAAACGTACATACGCATATATGTTTATTCATCTTCGTTCAACTTGCACAAACATACATTTATATGCGTAAGCTGTTTGGATTTCTTTCATCATTTAATTAGCCCTTTGGCAGCACTAACAGAGAGTACCTTAAGACCCCTGCGTTAAAATTACGAGGAACAACTAATATTTTTTTCTCGAATGGTATTTTTTGACGTTAGGATGTAAAGACAATTCGTTTCATTTAATTTTTTCGTCAAAATGACACATACGATGGAATTCAATTAAGAAAGTGCATGCGAGCAAGTGTACACAGTAGAGGAACCATTGTTAGCTATTTTATTCTTGTTTTTCTTTTTGAGATAAAATACTTTTTAAACCTTGACATTTAATAACACGGAAAATATTTTTTTTAACGGTCAAAAAGAGTAGCTACTACTTATACAAGTGTAGTCCATAAGTATCTTATTATTTTTCTCTTTTCCGTTTTCATCTCTACCAGTGGCGCATTCTACAGATTTATTTGTGCAAATGACAATTGAACTACATTAAATTCAACGAGATCATTGATTTACGTGTTTTGTTTTCTTTTTTCTTTCCTGATTTTCTACGATTAACTAGTAAAAAAAGTGACGAATTAAGAAAAAAAATTTTTTTAGTTGCACGACTCAAAATATACGTGTGATCAAATGAATTGTTTGTGAAAACTGCATTCCATCAGATTTGCATCAGATCGACTTTAAAATACATACAAATTAAAAGTATTTGTATAAGGTTTCTTAGTAAAAATTATGAAACATATTTCCAATGTTCATCTTTGGGCAGTATGCAATATACAATCATAAAAAACTCTATACTGTATAAAAATAATTGTGTGCTCAGTTGTACTAGTAGGTTGTAACCAAACTAGTAAAGTGGCATGTACATCTAAAAACGAAGAAAAAATTTCTCTCGATATTTAATTTTCAACAACGAACTTTCATGCAAAAAGAAATGAAATAAGAATTTCATTGTATGCTTAAGTGAATTCTCGTATGTAAGATGTACAATTAATATATCCTAAGTCTTTGATGCCTAAAATTTCGCTGAAACTTAGAATAGCCCTCTACACCATCTCTCTCGCTCTCCCTAGTCCCTACATTGTAAAACGCCCTATACAATACCAATTATTGTATACTTTAATTGCAACGAGCAATTATAACACAACTGACACTCTAACTATCGCCGCCAAAAGTGTCAAGATCATAATTTATTTTTAAATACTGAGGCTTTTCTTCCTTAAAACTTTATTTTTGCTAAAAGAATAGAAAGATGTATTCTCGAGCGGACAATGTCATTTTTTTAAAAAGAAGATCCACGGATTAAGTGTGGAGAAGCGTAATAAGTATGGTATAGTTGCTTGCTTAACCAACTATAGGCAGCAACGGGTGAGGCTGTTGCTGGTATCGCGGCGACTCGTGTTATATGACGTACAGGTAATTGTTGATTTGCTTTTAAAAAAATATTGAGCAATTTTTCTAAGGACATATGGCGAAAGATATTGTTATTTATGTAGAGTCAAGTGCTTCCGTAGATATTTATGTTTCTATTTGTTTTTTATATTCCCTCTCAGCATCTTTGTTTTTCTATTTAAATTACCTTTAGTTTGTAGCTTTGTTTACATATCACACACTTAGCACTTTCGGAGAATTTACACAGCAGCTTGCTTTTATTCCTCATTTAATAATTCACGTTTGCTTAAGTTGACGATCGCTCATCCATTTGTCATCATTTATGCATTTGCGGCAAGCAAAGTTTTCTCTGCCCATCTCAATTACTGTTGCTAAAAATATCATTGACAACCTTTTTTTTGTCCTTTTTTTTTTTAAATCTTTCAATAATTAATTTAATAATTCAATAATAACTAAATTATCTAAACTGCATTCGTCACTCAAAGTCTCCCTTAACTCCAATGCTTTTGTGTTCGCCCTATGAACACAAGATTTGCCTTATGGTATCCGCCTCTTGCAATGCCGGTAATTTTTTTGTATTTTTGTTCTATCAATGATAACACAATAACGTTACTCTTTTGTTTGTTTAACTGTAGGTACATTTATCTAAAACGTTTGTAGATGTAAATAAATTAAAATTGTAAGTAATTAGATTAGACACTGAATCTAGACAGATAAACTCTGGAAAGTGCCCCGATCCGGCAGGACCGCATTATGGCTTTGAGTGTATACATATGTGTGTGAAGGTAAGTCTGACGCTCATTTTCTGCTTTGAAAGGAAATTCAATTAATCTTATTACACTGTACTTATCGGAGCCTCAATCTTCAGCACGCATTCCCCGTACTTCTCCCTGGAATCTTTGCTGCAATGAACAAAATAAAAACTCGTTACATCATACTCTTTCAATACTCATGATTTTACTCCTAACTTACTTACCCTTTCCAATTCTTCTTTTGTTTTATCTTCAATGGCTCGAATGTCTTCCATGGTGAGTCCATGCCAGCGATCCATCCAACAGAAAACTTGCCTGTGGAAATTCGTGAACAGCCGCTTCTCGGACTTCTGAATGAAGCTCTCGACGCGGCTTTGGAGGCCGAACCACTTGAACTCGCAGGTGACGAGCTTGTAGCAGGTCATCACCGGCGACACATGGTACTTCCAGTCTTTATCGACAAGCGGGCCTCGACTGGTTTTTTCCGATTTGAACTTTGTTGGATCCTCGTCTTCTTTGTAATCAGCTGGTAACACCGAGTCGTTGGCTATGTCTATGTGTACAACCTCTCTTCCCTTTAGTTTATCTGGAGGGAGTTCATGAACCTGAAAGGTAAACGATTTATCTCAGCAATAGCATAGAAAAATACTTCAACACTGCTCAGCTACTGCTGTTGCACCACTGCATGACTCAACTGTGAGTCATTTCTAATTTTGAAATTAAAATCTCACGTGTGAACCAGGGATAAGAAGAAAAGTAAAGATATTCTTCGAACATCGTATGGATGAGATGTTAATTCTCAGTTACAGCAGTAGCCGTTTGCATGAAAAAAAAAAACCGTTTAAAAATAAATATTTCAAGTTTGATTCTTGCTACTTACATTTTCCTGGTCTCCGGTATCGCCAATGTGATAAGATTCTAAACGCCAAAGAGAAAAAATTCAAAAAAAAAAAAAAAGAATTCTTAAATAAAACAAGAAAAAAAAAAAAAAAAAAAAAAAAAAAAAAAAAAAAAAAAAAAAAAAAAAAAAAAAAAAAAAAAAAAAAAAACCACTGATACTCACTGATATGACTGTTTTACAGTAAGGGTAGGCATTCCATGCTTCCTCATGAACTTCCATCGAGCCCTTGGGTAACAACATGCGAATAAAACTAGGCACTTTGCTTGCCAAGTGATACACTTTGTACGTATACTGGCCAGAGGTGTATTTTCCACCAAGCAGTGGAACATTCGTAAATGGCTCATTTTTCCTGACTTCAATACCCTCACCTCCACCTGTGTTGTTTTTACTGGCCTCTGCTACAGAGTACAACTGAGCAACTTGATACTGAAAATATAGGCACAAATTTTTATCTTTCAGCCGATCTAATTTATCGTCTAAAAAAAACTAGTTAAGCTGAATCATGATGGCAACAAAAAAAAACCCAGTAATTCACCGAGACAGTTACACAAATACACCACAATAATTTTCTGGTTGAATTAGCATCAGAGCACGAAGCGAGGATTCAAACTTTTAAGTTTTTACTCGATGCACCATTACTTCGAGATCGTATAAGTAAGGGCCTCGAGGAGCATAATTCATGCGTAGCACTGGAAGGACAGTAAAAAGTGCTAATCAGAGAGTGCTAAGGCTGACAAACAGCATTTACGCCGGGTGAGTTGCAGGTGATGGCAAATACTGCAAGCTCACCCGACTTCATTACTCCGGCTCTGCTGCCAATCGACCCAGACCTCTATAGGTGACAGATCATGCTATAAAGCGTGACAACTCCTGGAAACTCATACGTACCTCTTCAACGGTGAGGGGCAGGGAAACACGGCTGTAACAGAGCAAATGAAAAAAAAAAAAAAGGAGCATCAGATCGGTAGTAAAAATCATTTCAAGGCTCATCATATCGCATACACGTGGACAGCACGGAGGAGTCAGGAGTGCAAGCGCGCCTCTGTATACTTGTGTATATATGTACGTTGATGCGTGGCCTTGACACACAAGCTCGCCTCCAACGTGTCCAGAGACCCCCTCTCTCTCTCTCTCTCTCTCCTTTTTTTTGCATCAATTCGTCACACACTTATCACATTTATTGTCTCCACGCCCTCATCGATGATGAGAAATCCATAAGGATGCGTTGAAAAAAATTCACCGGGATGCAAGTATGCAAAGCAACTTAACAGATGCTGAAACGACTGTACGTGCCACACTCTCCTTCTGATAGTACGTTGAAAATCTACCATATTAATTTTGATCGAAAAACAAGAAAAGAGGGCTGGCGAGTAAGTCGAGCATCTAACCAGCCCCATTACGGTCAGGGAGGACACACATTAGGGCATACGGATAATGCATCAGGACACCCACGTCCATCGGATTGGGGGGGTGCATCATTTGGAGAGGCGCAGAGAGTGCGCGTGTGGGGTTGATGTATAGGTTATAGCCTCCTGCGAATTTTGGAGTAACGATCGGCCGCGCAGCGAGAGAGGGTGAGGCAGGCCGTTTTGAGGGGGGAAGGGGGTGGCTCTGAGAGAGAGAGAGGGGCTCTTGAGAGGGAACCTTGGAGTTGCGGCTAGATGATTGACACTGAAATCACTGGTTGTGCGTGCAAGTACAACGTCCTCTAAGAATCCGGATTCTAATGATGCGCACGACGGGGCTTACACCTGGAGTGCTGCACTCCTCCGTACACGGTGGTGAGATAACGATGGTGTATCGTGGGAGGACACTTACTATTCTTTAATTAGCACCATGGTTCAGGCCAATGCTGCTGCTTCTATCTTTCTGTTGGGTCACACATGGGCCGTCTGCGGTCCGTTGTTTGTTGTTACAGTTGTTGGTTACAATGGGATTGAATGAAAATCACAGGCTTTTTCATCAAAATCCAAATATACGGTATGATTGATACACTTCACCGGACGGCGGACGATCGCGCGAACACACGCGAGCTATGTCTGTCAAGGAGGGGATGTTGACTAACGACGCGGCACTTCTACGGGAAACAACGCGAACTGGCACCACGCGTGCTATACGCTGACGACAACGTCGAGTCAATTCTGAGATTGTGTCGGTCTCGACGACGACGTGCGACTAACAATATTTAACCGCCCGCGCGGTCGATCTTCGGCGGCTCGTCGCGCACGCACGCGGCACTGCATTGCTTTTTACGTTCTGCTTTTGCAGTCTCTGGTGTGTGTATATATATAGGTATACGTGTATATAGGGCATAATATACACCCTCTATACTGTTCGACTGCCAGCAGAGGGCCAGCGGGCGTTATGTATGTTTTTTTTTGTTTTTTTATGTGCTGCTATGCTCGACCGGTAATCCAGATTTCCACCCGTTCAAAACACAATATAATATATAATTAGGATTTCGGAAACATACAATTTATTATATGTAATTTCCAAAAGTCTTGCATTGCACTGCTTTGGGGACTACTTTTGTTTTTATTTACTTATCGTAAAAATAACAACTGACAAAATTATTGTCAGTTTTCGAATAATTTTTATTTTGAATGTTGTCGGACAATATAACGCTTAAACATCCAATTTTATGAAAAATACTGTTGTTGATTTGCATGTAATACACGTGCGAACTATAAGTACCAGATGTTGTAGAAAAATACATTAATATTGTTGTATAATAATACAGGGTTGTGATATTAGTTTAAACTTCTAACGATTTGAATGAAAAAAAAAATATTGGAAATAAACGTAAGTAATATGCACTATGTTTCAAAAACAGTAATAAATATTTCAAATCATGTTTCAACATTTTTAGAAGTTTGAAAATTCTTATGGCTATAGCTTGATCTAATAATTTATTATACTAATCATAAAAAATAGTAGCAATAATAATAATAATAATAATAATAATAATACAAAATAAAATAATATTAATAATGAAAAGAATAACAATAATAATGAGAATAATAATAGTAGCAACAATGATACTGACAAGACAAAAAATAATAATAATAATTGAATGACAACAATAAAGATGCGTTCGAATTCTATCGTTCTTTACTTGGATTATTTGTTCGTTAAGCGCAATTACAAACGATTTGTGTTGACAACTGTGTGGTTGAGCCTATTTGTTAATAAAAACATAAGTTTACTATCATGTTACTGTAATTTTTCATTTCGAACCTTCAATAAACGAATGAACGATCCAAATAACGAACGTTAGAATTTTACCGCGATATTTTTATTATTGATGATGATAAAAAAGTTCAGATAGTTTAATTTATTGCAATTTGCAGCTTTTATGTACAATTTCTTTTTTTAAATCATCAATAAAAAAATGGGTGACATTGAATAATTTTTGTTTGTTTTTTCAGAAAAATGTTAGCCTCCGTACGGCAATAGAACGACAATGAGGAGAAAAATATACAATACAAGAAATTTCTTCCTGTAGTGGGCACATAAACATTTTTTCTCTATAATAATATATGCATGTGTATTACGTTGAGATCTGTATAGTGTTATTATCGTTATATTTCAAATCAAATGTGTAAGATCTACGTGTTTAAAGTAATACTTAAAAACTATTTTTTTTTTTTTTTTTTTATAAATAATATGATTTTTCAGCTAGACTTTTAAGTCATCACATTTATTAATTGATGAATTCTCGTTTTAATCATTTTATAGAAGTCACGAAATCAATAATTTTAAGATTGATCAAACATCATTTGTTACATACTCCGTAAATCAGAATGGGTACCTAAATAGTAACTGATTTATATACCAAACTGAAATAAGGTCACTGCTAAACCATTGAAATTTGAGGCACTGTTAATTTATACTCATCATCAACAGTTAATTTTGAATGTATGTTATTCACTCTCTTGTTATACCAAGTATCTTCTCAATATTTCGGTTTTACATCTAAATAAGTGAGTTTGACTGTCTGGAAAACGAGTAACCTTAACCCTGATGATTTAGTTTTAGTGGACATCGCTCACATCGCTCTAGGAAATTAACGGTAATTATATAGAATTACACTCACATCTTCGATTTGGTTAAAAATTTAGTATGTTGTATACAAAATGTTGCTGATTAATGTAACATATTTTTTTTGTCGGAAACCATTTTTTAGCACTTTTTAAATTTTATTTTTTTTATTTTTCATGTTTTAATATTTTTTTTTTTTAATAATTAAAACTAATTAAAAATAATTAAGCATGTATGTGTATATTTGAAGGGTATACTAAAAGCACACAGTACAGAGAAACATCATGATATTTAATGATTAATTGAATAATATGAATAATTGTACTATATC
>JAPYYV010035297.1:0-10431 GCA_030522625.1 Copidosoma aretas | reverse complement strand
GTCAGGGGACAGATACGATCAGGTAAGTTGCACAATTACTGGAATCTTATGAGAAACGAAAATGGTCGGATTCAAAGAGAAGCAGCTAAACAGCTGATATATTCGGCAAACGTGCACATTGATCCTGCACGATGCACTCCCAATAACGTCCACAACTTTCAATTATTTCTTGCAAATCAGAGTACTGTTATAGTTGTATACTTATTTCGGGGCTTCGGTCATGGACAACCTCCTTTGTACGATGGGACCCGTTTGATTTTCAATACAAACGAACGAGTTAATGACACACTGCAATTAATTTAATATGAAAATCTAAATCATTTTGAACCAATTTTAAATTTGGTTGGTGCATGTGGCAGCGCTGGTTATTGTATACCGTGTGACAAAAGCTATTGGCACGTCGAAGATCACAGATGTTCAAACAAATATCACAGATGCATGCAAACTTCACCACGTGAAAATACAGCAGATTTATTTACAAAATGCATGGTATGTAACAGGTCGTTTTACAACGCTGTCTGTTACGCAAATCATTTAAAAAGAGGTTCTTTCAATATAAAAAGCAGTGTTTGTCAATTAATAAAAATTTGTCAATCATGTTGCAAAACTGTACGGTTGAAAAAAGGAAAGAATCAAAAAAGTCACGAGTGCGGTGTCATGTTTTGTCAAACGTGCAAAGTTGACTTACCAATGGGTCATCTTTGTTATATTTAACCGATTACTGCATTAAAAAAAGCAGATAACGTCATATATATATTTTACGATTTTGAAACGCAACAAACCAAACCAGTATTAGTAGATTAAGAAAAAAAAATTCACGATAAACTTGTGCATTGTAGAATTAGCATGCCTCATGTGTCGCCATATCGAGGACACGACAATCAGATGTGACACTAGTGGTATTCGTGAATTTGTATTCACCGACGATACCGTTAAGCAATTAGTCGAATTATCTATGATTTATTAGCGCTTTTTTAAAAATATTGTTTGCATCGCACATTATGCTCAGGGTTTTGACGCACAGCTTCGTTTAAATAATTGATTAAAAATCATGCTCATCGCGTGAGACCTACGGTTATAATGAACGGTTCCAAAATTATTTTACTGGAATATCAAAACATAAAGTCTATAGACAGTCTCAATTAATTTTATATGCCATTAAGTAGCTTGCCCAAAGGATATGGTCTATCAGATATTAAAAAGGAATTTTTCCACATTTGTTTAATACACCCGAGAATCAAGCGTACGAAGGACCTTTTCCAGCATTACACAATTATTCGCAAGATTCCATGCGTAGTGGAGAAAGGAAACAACTTTAACATTGGTACAATGAAAACGTTGTCAGTGAATACGTAATCAATTTTAGAAATAAAATTGAGAAATATTGTAAGCAAGATGTGAAATTTTAAGATTAGCTTGTTTGGCTTTGAGAAGAATTTTTGAAAAATTAAAAAAAAAAACAAAAAAAAAAAAAAAAAAAAAAAAAAAAAAAAAAAAAAAAAAAAAAAAAAAAAAAAAAAAAAAATCAAATTAGAATAATACCACTTAAAGGATATCGACGAACCAAAAATCAATCTATTAAAGCTCTTTAATGGCTCTACTGGATTAAAAGGAGAGACCTGGATCGTTTCATCGAGCACGCTGGACACGGACGTGAAAAAATACTACCGGAAAATATACTTGTTGATGGATTCTGTGCCCCGCGTCACGATGAGAATCACAAACGTTTTGTGTTTCAGTTTCACGGATGTTTTTGGCACGGTTGTCCTCGTTGTTACAGAATTAACAGAGATATTAATCTATTTACTGGTGAATCAATGGACGAAAGATACGGAAGAGCGCGTTGAATAAGTGACAGAATTCGATCAAGTGATTATCGATTAGTTGAAAAGTGGAAGTGCGATCTTAACCTAGAAATCCGCAATGACGAGAGGTTACGAGTATTTATACTTAAAATTGAAGAAACCGTAAAGACCGAACTGTTAAACCCTCTGGATGCCTTTTTTGGTGGTCGCAGAGGTAATAATGTGAAAAGGTATAAATGCCAAGGTAACGAAAAAATAAAATACGTTGATGTTTGTTCTCTGTACCCGTATATTTGCAAACGGGGACCATTTCCAATCAGACATCCACAATTTTTGTTGGAGAAGAGTGTTACGAGATCGTAGGAAATAATAATGATGTATACCAAGTTGATGGACTTATAAAATGCGACATATTGCCACCGCAAACACTCTATCATACTGTTCTACCAGTAAAAATGCACGAAAAATTGATGCTTCCATTGTGCAGAAAGTGTTGTGAAGAAAGTGTACAAAACGACTGTCCACACAACGATCCAAAAGATCGAGTTTGGCATGGAACATGGATATCGGAGGAAACAAAGTGGCTGTACTAATGGGTTACAAGGTGTTAAATGTGCTTGAAATCTGGCAGTATAAGATGACACAATACGATCAAACACCGGGTAATGGTAGACTATTCGCTAAATATATTGACGAATTTTTCATGCGAAAAACTTTAGCATCTGGCTTTCCACCTAAGTGTATCTCTGATTCAGACAAAATGACTTTTGTTGATCAACTATTGCAAACGGAAGGAATAATC
Organism: Copidosoma aretas; assembly: GCA_030522625.1. Classification (NCBI taxonomy): domain Eukaryota; kingdom Metazoa; phylum Arthropoda; class Insecta; order Hymenoptera; family Encyrtidae; genus Copidosoma; species Copidosoma aretas. Next base: position 7,824 of record JAPYYV010035297.1, on the reverse strand, counting down.
ATTTAAAAGGTGATGTACAGTATAATGCTGGCCTTAGATAGGTTACATAGTTATGTTGGAATTCATTATAGGGGAAGTTTGGCCAGCGCGTAAACATGACAAAGACCGAGGTAGTCACAACTGCAGAGAGACTCGTAGAGTTACTTACCAGTGCTGGAATCGAAGTCAACGGTATCTTGGACGTCAATGACGAAACGCTCTACGTAAACAGCATTCTAAACAAGAAGCATTAATACTATCAACAATCACAGTCGTTGTCGTCGCAGCTTTCGTCACGGCCCAAGCTAGACTAAAACTTTTTGGTTACTTGTACGCTTTTGAACCTCGAATTCTATACTACGACACCGACTCTGTCTTTTTAAATACAAAAAGTCCGATGGTAGTGATGGAAATGTATGTAAAATAAAAGGTATAAGGTTAAACTATGCCAACAGCCAGATGATCAATTTTGAAACCATTGGAAATTTTATTACGTCTCTCACGAATGAGATTAATATCTCGAATCATGCCATTCGCAGAACAGCCTTTCATGAAGTTATTACGATTCCAGAAACAAAAACATGTAAAACTGTGTACGGAAAAAAAAATTTGAGAACTTGGACGTGAGTTACCCTTACGGATACAAGCGCAACATTGCTGCCGCTAACGTGATGGATGTGTGATTGGAATTTTCCAGTAGCAAACTTTAGTATGGACGGCACTCGTATGAGAAAGGGAGAGAGAGATGGAAGAAAAAAACCACGCAGAGTGTCATAAGCTGTCAAAATATGTGTGTAAGTGTGTGTGTGTAAGTGTGTATGTGTGTCTGTAACCTTGAATAAAATATTAAATTACCGTTTAAGTCAGTATATTCGTAGAATCAAGGCGAAGAATGTTTTTAATTTCAAGTCAGCACATTCTTGTAGCAACAAGCAGAGTGCAGTAAGCTGTCAAAACATGTGAGTACGTGTGTGTGTGTGTGTTGTGTGTGTGTGTGTGTGTGTGTGTGTGTGTGTGTGTGTGTGAAACCTTAAATATAATATCAAATTACCGTTTACGTCAGTAAATTCGTAGAATCGAGGCGACGAGTGTTTTTAATTTCAAGTCAGCACGTTCTTGTAGCAAGGGATGTTTATACTTTGTTTCATAAAACAAAACCTTTTCCAAGAATTGCATTGTCAGCACATTTTTCACTCGAAATAATATTCCGTAATCTTTAGAAAAAATATTATCATTTCCAGCTCTTTGTACTAATAAAATAAGAGGTATATAAGAAGTAATCTTTTTTTTTTGAAAATTAACGTTGTTGCAGAATACACGATTGTGATCAGTTCGATTGGCGATTAATCCGGCGAAACAAGTCGCTTGCTCGCGATAGTCGTCTTTACGCTAAACTAAGCTGTTGTGTGTGGCGCGCTGGCGGATAAAAGACGTCGATTAGCGCACAAGTCGACAATGCGAGCTGATTGGTCGCACGATCCAGTATTACGCTAGTAAGAGCCTTTTCTTAAAACGTTCGCGGACTCGCAAGCAACGAGCGCGGTGTGCCCCCCGCGGACGCTCAGCTTATCGGCAGAGTGCAGTAGGTATCATGGATACAACAATGGAAACATCCATGGACGCCTACACTGAGTAGCCCATCTGGTCGTGGCAAAACCGTGTTTGTCAAACGATTTTGCGACACCTTGAACGTATGAGTGATACTCGATTCGAACGCATCATTCTCTGTTACGGTAAGTGGCAGTCTAGTAACCGAGATCTCGGAAAGAATATAGAATTTCACGAAGGATGACCGCACTGCTGTCAGTGGTCGGGTGACTCGAGACCAAAACTAGTAATCATTCACGATTTGATGCGTGAATAATCCGCTGGTGGAGCTATCGTTGATCTGTTCACCAAAGGTAGTCATCATAACAACTAAGGCGTAATATTTATTACGCAAAATATATCTCACCAAGGTTAGGGTCAGTGCGACATATCGTTAAACGCACAGTAAATCGTCATCTTAAGAAATCTGCGTGATTGAGCACAAATACAACATCTTTCGAGACAAGTGTGTCCAGAAAATCCTTGATTTTTGCAAGAAGCTTATTAGGACTCCACTTCACGACCGTAAGGCTACCTATTGCTGGATCTCAAACAAAATACACCACATAACTGTCAATTTTGTACTTGTATTTTTTCAGACGACGAGTATCAGTATGTATACGTGGCAAAAAAGCTGCTAAAAGGAAGCGACACGCTCAATCAAGTACCCGTCGTAACTTTATGATGGCACTAAAGTCACGATCACCGTTTGGCCCGAAGCACATCGCCATTTTAAGAGCTTTGTATCATCTTGACAAGAAGCAGCAAAGGGCGTTGTTGCGTAAGGCCGATTATAAACTGATCAGATACATTTGTGAGTGCGCGTTAAATATTCTTGAAGGAAACGTTGCGGTTAATGCACAGAACAAAATACGGTTGCATAAACACGCTAACGTTCTTAGAAAACTTGCAAACAAATAAATTCATCCGGCGTCGAAGAAATCAATCATCGTGCAACAAGGAGAAAGTTTCTTACCTGCTTTATTGGGTCCACTTTTCGGAACAGTGCTGTCGCTAGCGTAAAAAAAAAAAAAAAAGAGCAAGCAAACAAATGATTCTCCTTCCCGAAAAACACGCAGAATGTTTACGAAGCGCATTTCCCAGCGGTGATCTGAAATCTGTGCTAACACCAGGCACTACAACGAGTCGGCTCGACGTAGAAATGAACGACATTTTTAATTCATCGTACGGCGACGAGCGAGAAAAGTGAAAGAAATACCAACAAGTTTTGCAACGATATTTACACTTTAAGGACGTAGAGAACAAAAGATACAGACACATCGATACTAACGTGGAAAGTAATCACGCTACCTAGTCCCATGATACCGAACCATCCGATGATGAAGATGAAATGAAACGTATAGAAGAGGAGTGACAAGATACCGAAGTTATCGAAAACGCACCTAAAATGTTTCACAAAAGCGCTGCAGTCGTTCTACGTCGCTTGCGTGCTACTAGTGACGTCGAGTGGACGGCTGAACATACAGTGATTGTAGGTGGCGTTTGTATACCTCGATCAAATATTGTCGATCTAGTAAATAATGTCTTGAGGGATAGAAAAAAGCGCGCACCAGTGGGACGTGATCAGTTGGCCGTGGTGCGTTGTAGCGCAAATATCCCAGAAGAGTATGTCGGAAACCCAAAGGTAGCAAGGTTACTGATAGAAGACGACGACGACGACAAAGGTGTTAGTTCAAAAACTGAAAAATCGCCAAACAAGATCTTAGGATCTCGTTTGAGTAGTAGTAGTAGTAGTAGTAGTAGTAGTAGTAGTAGTAGTAGTAGTAGTAGTAGTAGTTGTAGTAGTAGTAGTAGTAGCAAGAGCGTGACTGTCCTAACGACGTCGTCGAGGAATAACAGAAAGAGAATTACAGTTTCACCACGTCAAAAACAATCATAGCGTCGATTGAGTGGAAAACCGATCCTAAAGAAGAAAAAGATGTAAAGCTGGAAGAGGAAGAAAACAATAGTGCTTCCGACGCCATGATTGATTTACTACCGATTGAAATGCATGTACCTGGATACAAATTTTGTGATCGAGGAACAAAACTAGCTGAGCGCATTGAACACGGAGACGTGGGAGTTAATGCTTTGGATGAAGCTTGTCGTCAGCACGATCTTGCCTACGCTACAGAGAAGAAGGGAGACCGTCAAAAAGCTGATCGTGCTTTAGCAGAATTTGCTTTTTCGCGTATGCTCGCTGGAAAAACACCAACGGATGAGCGAACAGTAGCTTTACTGACGGCCTGCTGTATGTACAGCAAAATTACTTTTAAAAAGTTTTTTTCGCGTATCAAGAGAGCGATTGGATCCAAATCAAGTAAGAAAAAGAACAAGGAGGTTGTGATGGAGAAAAAAAAAGAAAAGAAAAAGAACGATGCATGAAATACTAAGAAAACTTTACTACGATGCAGCGCGACCCATTGCATATGCGGGTGGTAACAAACTTGCGAGTGCTGTAAAAAAAAAATTTTCGCGAACGAACGTGATAGAGTTGCTCGAGAGTCAAGATGCCGACAATTTACAGAGACCTATGAGACATCGTTTTCCCAAAAGGAGCTGTATTGTACGGAATTTTGACGACATGTAGGAGGCTAATTTAATGGATTTAAGATCTTTAAAAACTTACAATGACGGTTACGCTTACGTCCCAGTTGTCATCGATGTTATCAGTAAACACGCTTAGGCCGAACTGATCAGAAACATGACGTCGAAAAATGTGGCCGAAGCGTTTCAACATATTTTGTCTAGAAGCAACGATCGCAAACCAATGTGTCTTCAGATGGATAAGGGTAGAGAATTCGTAGGACAAGAAATGCAGACACTTTTACGAGACAGTAAAATTGAATACATAATAGCTTGCAGCCCGCAGACAAAGGCTGCTATAGGGAAACGCTTCAGAAGAACTATAAAGGAAAAACTGTGGCGATACTTTTAACACAAAAACAGTTATCGTTTCGTGGATGTTCTTCCAAAAATAATCGAGGCTTACAATCGCACAAAGCATTCATTAACAGAGATGGCTCCAGCTGACGTACTTCTTTACAATGTTGCGCAAGAGCGTAAAAATAAATTGCACCGGTATGGCGGGCATACTAATAAAACTCCAAAGTACAATTTAGGAGATTTAGTTCGTATCAGCAAAGCAAGAAGTGTCTTTGCCAAAGGTTATAAAAGTGGCTGGACTTTGTAGTTGATTAAAATTGTTCGCACGTGACAACCTCCGGCGTATGTTTTTAAAAACTTGGGTGACGAAGACTATGACGGCTTCTTTTACGGAAAAGAGTTGAGCGGAGTGCAAAAAGGTTTGCAAGATAGCTTTTTCGAGGTGGACGAGATATTAAAAAGTCAAGGTAAAGGACGGTTCAAGGAGTATTTTGTCAGTTGGAAGGGCTATTCCGAAACAGTAGTATGCAGTACTATCCCGATAATACTACTACACATTACATGACTAAATTGCCTCAGCAAATTAGTTTGCAAGGTCAATGGGTCGTTGGTATAATAAAAATAAAAATACCACTAACATTTCAAGACGTATTAAAAAAAAGTAAAAGAAAGATCACCATAGCTAGTACACCACGGTCACTTGTCATGTCAACAGAAGAAGGAGAAGAAGAAAAAATCGAAAGTTGTGTCGATTTTTATATACACCCTGGCCTGTACACAAATATCAAAGAAATCAATAGTTTTTAGGGCTTGCTTGGTCACATGACATTCAGTTTGGAAAACGGAGGTTACGTAGTTGGTAGTTTAGTGTGTTCCGAAGCGTACGAGAGTGCATACGCACACCAGTTGACGCTGTCCAAAAAATTACATAAAATATTGAGATTTGAGAGTTGAAAGAATCTTTTTGTCGAAGTCAACAAAATTAAATCCGCTCGTCCCGACAATCTCGTCAATGCTCTACCGTCCATGCTGATGGTTTACAGTGATATATGTGACCCCTTCATTACAGGAGACGTTCAATCGCGATTTTTGCGAGCGGTGTCGTTGGATCTTTAAGGTTACGCGTACGGTAGTACGAAAAACAAAATTTTCTCACCTACAATGTATATACCATTGTTGTTTAATATGTCCTACACCATCAAAATTGATATAAGGGACCAATTCGGTAAACTCATACCATTTGATTTTGGAACTTTAACGGTGACGCTTTACTTTAAACGACTCGATTGAAATACCATGGATCTCTACAATGACTTCTTTATTCCACAATATGGTAGCGGTGGAAGTCTTGGCACGATTCACAGAAACCACGGAGGAGAAATGGGACGCATTTACGTTGGTTCTCCTTATCAACGAAGACATGGAGGCATCGGATCGATTCTTGCCGGTGTATTTCGACGAGTTTTACCACTTATCAAACAAGGTGTCAGAGCTGTTGGTAAAAAAGCTGTTCGAGTAGGTATGAACATGATATCTGATGTCACCACTAGAAATATACCTTTCAAAGAGACATTTCACGATCGTGTGAGAGAATCTGGAAATAGGCTACAGAGGAGAGCCGAGAAAAAGTTGTGTAAGCTCATGGAAGGTTCGGGACATAAAGTTGGGCAATTCGACACGCCATTTCAGTCGCAACTGCTTAGTAATTCGGTACGGTTGATGCGTGTTCGTCGTCATAAGACCAAAGGTAAAAAGAAAAAAGTTAAAAAAGCCCGCAATCAACGCAAAAACAAAAAAATACTAAAGGCGAGTGTTGCATCGCAGAAAAAGAAGAAAAAAGGAAGGTGAAGATAAAAGGGGACTACTAGAGACATTTTTGACAGTTAGATAAAAAAAATGGCTTTCTTACACAGTTACTTTCGCGAGTGTTTACAGTCCGAACTACTTTTGTTTGATATCCCACCAACGCAGACAACCAACGAAGGATCGCACTGGGACCAATACAAACCGATATCATCGCTAACGGATGACTCACCGATAGAATTTGTCGGACCAGGTTATGGCGAAGAATACATTGATCTCGCGCACCCGATGATCAGTCTTTGTGTCAAGTTATGTCTCGATGAAAACGAAGAACTAAATGCTGACCTAGCTACTAAAATCGCAAAAGCGGGGCCAATAAATAATATTATGCATTGGTTGTTCAATCAAGTTGATGTGTTCTTCAATCAGAAACCAGTATCACCTCCAAACAACGCATACGCTTACAGAGCTTACCTGGAAACCTTATTAAATTACGGACCCGCTAAAAATCATCGCATTTAACGAGCGCACTGTGATACGACGATACAGCAACAAAGATGAACGATGTGGCAGATGCCAATATAGGACTAGCAAAGCGGCGTGCGTTATTATCTGCAAAAAAATCACTTGATCTTAATGGTCATATTCATTGTGACGTGTACAACCAGGAAAAATTATTCATTAACGGTGTTGAGGTGAGAATGTGCTTAGTAAGGTCTCGCGACGCTTTTTGTCTCATGGACACCTCAAATTCAGTTTCTGTACGCATCAAAAAAGCTAATTTTTTAGTCTGACTTGTCAAAATAAGTCCATCCGTATTACTTGCCCACGCCAAGGCATTGTCAAAAAGTACGGCGAAATATCTGCTTACACGGGTTTAGGTTAAAGCTGTGACGATGCACAGTGAAATTTATGGCAAGACTTTGGATAATATAATCTTGGGACAAATACCAAAACGAATCATCGTCTGTTTTGTAAAAAATTAAGCCTACAACGGTGATCGCACAATAAATCCATGTGAATTTCATCATTTTAACATTAATTTTCTCTGTTTATATATCGATGGTGTTAAAGTTCCTTCCAAACCATTACAGCCAGTCTTCAAAACAAATAATTTATACGTCGATGCCTATCACCCCTTGTTTTCGGGCACTGGTGTTCACTTTCTTAACGAAGGAAACCACATTGATCGTGAATCTTATCCAAACGGATAGTGTCTGTTTGCTTTCGATTTAGCGCCGGATTTATCGGCCAACGACTGCTCTCACTGGAACCTAATTAGACACGCTAGCGTTAGATTGGATGTTCAGTTCGCGGAAGCATTGACCAGGACCGTAAACAGTATCGCGTATGCCGAGTGCGAGAACATTCTCGAAATTGATGCGTCATGTCAGGTCATCGTTGACTTTAGTGGTTAGATGGCGCTGTCAGCTTTACGTACTTTTTACGTTACTCTTGGCTTCCACCAGTTAGTCTCTGGGTTCGCGTGCTGGTGGCATCATCAAACATACGTCATGGATCTTGTTGTAAACATTCAGTATTTCCAAATGAAGAAAAACGTAGCAGTAC
>JAPYYV010035292.1:0-13594 GCA_030522625.1 Copidosoma aretas | reverse complement strand
AATCGATGACCAAAATCCGTCCTGCGAAACACACAGCATATTATACCTACATGCTCGGCACACGCGATCTACAAGAGCCCAAAAAGAACAATAATCGCGCGCACAGCGATTCCCTCCCCACCGATACAAGGACATGGCCCGGGGGGCGTAAATTACAAAAGACTCAGGGGCCAAGAAGGCGGTCACGAAGCCGAGATAAATTTCGCAGGCAGCGGTCTGGCCGATTTCCCACCCCCTGTACACAACACCTTATCTATTTATTGCCTCCGCCGACGCTTCTCTGTTCTTTCCCTCCGCCCGCCCCCCCCACACTCGCACTTATCGCATTCTCTATTGACGCGGTCGATCCCTCCAATAGCCACACCCATACACACGCGTGCACGGGGATTTATATTTTTGGTCTTGTTCCTGATGCATATATAGTTTCGGGGCCGCGCTATCTCGCTCGATCCTCCCCCCCTATATATGCGCGACGCGCGCATAATCCCATATAAATGTAAATAGGCGATCGCCCGGCGCGATCTCTATTCGGGGGTAGCAGAGCGTGGGTTTTTAGCCCGCCTCCCAATAGTATCCGGACCGCAGTTTTCAAAAATTATACGCCCGCCGTATGTCGGATGGATGGTGAAATGTTAAAAGTCTCGCTCCCCCCCGTCGTGGACGTGCATGGCCGTGTCCCTCCTCCTCCTACTATTCGGCAATATACCTCTCAAATCGCACGGCACATCCTTCCGTCTTAAATTACAATGGTTGACACCAAAACGGCGCCGGCAGTACCTTATTGTAACGTTAACTCACAACATCCTTACCTACGAAAATCCCATATACCTCTTAAATCGCTTTACATTTTTCTCCGACACTAATTTACGCTGGCCAGGAAGATATCTCCAAGCATTGCTTACCACTGAATATTTGAGTACAAAGACACTCATAATGAGGAATTCATTTATTTTCACGGCCACAAATCTTCTCAATGACCTACCACGTCTACCTTTCTTGCCGGAAAATTCTATAGCTTTTAAGAATGCAACTTTCACTACACTCACGAAATTCAGGAGTGGGACGACATATAAAGATGCGAAAAACAAGAGAAAGACAAAGCAAAGAAAAATGAAAAAATGGAATAAAATACACAAATACTGACATACAATATGCGTGGAAACCGGGCAAAGCGCTAGTATCTGACGGACGGAAGATAGATGATAGAAGCGTAATATACAGAATTACTCCTATAGTCTTAATTTTTATTATATCGCGTTTAATAAAATGGGCAGCTCGATGAACGCTTGTACTACAGCATATAATTTAAAATTATGTCACTATAACATCAAATTAATTATTCCAAAAATTAAATGATTTTGCTCACTTGTGCATATAAAATTCACCTTAACATTCATTGCTTTAATAGACAAGTAAATATTCATGATCATGGCAATAAAGTTCTTTATAAAGAGATTATCGATTGATTAGTCGAGTCCGTTCGAATTATAAAATTACTCTTAGTTTTAGTGAAAACCTGTTCATATTTTTATATTTTTGTAATATTATAACTCTGTAAATGTTCAAACGGCCATAGGGGGTTTTACCCCGCGGCCTTAATAAAATTTTTTCTACTCTACTCTACTCTACTCTTGCTCGCCGAGTGCGCGTATTTTCGGCGAGCTCGCTAAATTTTCGCGGGAAGAGAGGGCAGCCGCCCCACGGGCCCCCCGAGAGAAATTCCGCGGCTGTACCGATGGCCGGAAGCTCTTTGCGCGCTCCCTCTTTTTGGCCTTCTTTTTCCCTTTGTTGCGCGCCCGCGTCATTTTGGAGGAGGAAGAGAGTTATCTCTTGCGCTCCGACGCGCGCGTCCGTATCCTACGGTGATGGGCGCTTGTTTCGCGGAGCGCGTAAAAAGAAACCCCCGGTGGATCGGTCTTTCGCGCGCGGAACGAAAATACGGGGAAACAGGGAGGCGGTCGATCGAGCGAGATGGATGGATAATATATAGGACAGAGCGGCCGGTATATATATGTATACGTAGTGAGAGAGGGGAAGAGAGGGACGATGATGAATGGACGAGGTGTGCAGCTCTCTGTTTTCCGCGCTTCCCCTTCCTCGTTCCGATCTGCCGGCGTGCTTATACTTTTGGCCGACGGAGCTGCATTATTTTTTGCTACAATTTTACAATTTCGGGGAGCTGCAGAGTGCAGGGGGACAAATGCGCGAGAGCTCGATCGCGCGAGCGGAGGTGAGAGCCGGGGAAGAGAAAGTTCGGTTTGATTAAAAAAGTGTATTAGCTGGTGCGTGTACAAGGTGTACCTATATGTATGTACGCACTCACTTGGGTGTATCCAAATCGCCAGTCGGCTTACGCTGTGTACCTACACGTGTACAGGGCCAGCGACTCCGGAGCGTGGTGATGGGTACATGTGTACGGAGGAGGACGCGATCTCTGCTGGGCAGCGCGGCTTAGGGTGTACAATAGTGGTGACGCGTTACGTTGCGTGTCCCTTAGCCTGTACCCTTAGCATCTCTATATATACACGTGGTGATATCCCTGGGCAGTCCTGGAGTCGGAACTTTTTCATCTCCCCTTAATTGCATGCTTGTTTTTCCAACATCGCGTGGAAGACTGGTTTTCCCTCGTCCCTACCCAACGAAGAGTGTTGGGTATATAATATATATACCGATTCACGGGTGGTTTTTTTTATTTTTACCCGAGTGATGAAAAAGCCGATGATGGGGTTAATCAGGTTTTAAGAGACTGGCTCGAGGGATTTACATGCTAATATACGGGGCCTAGAGAGTCAAATAGCAAATGTATTCAAAAGTATCACTATGAAAATGGACATCTTGTCCATAACAATGATAAATAACGGCAAGCACAAACGTTTTGAAAAAAATACAAGCCCCTTGTATTTTGTACATTTTACTCAAGGATGTAATGCAAATGCTCTAGAATGGAAAATCAGTACGAAAACAGCGATACGAATCCGTTTTTTTACCGTTACGGGAAAAAGTCGCCACTCTAAGACAAAATGTTATAAAGAAAATTTGTAGATCTCAAAAAAAAGGGCTTCTTGTGTTCGATTTAAATACCAGATAACTAATAAACTGATTTTAACTCTTTTACTGGAAATAAATTATTCTGCTTGAATGACAGAATGTCATTTTTTATGCCAGGTAAAATTTAAAAAGTACGCGCAACAAAAACTAGAAAAAAAAAGCAAAACAAACCCACAAAAAAACCAATGGTTAATGATGAAAAAAAAACTAATAACGGCAGAAAAACAAAAAACGAAATTATGTTACTCGATAGAATATTGTATGTTTCGTAGACAATTTTAAATGTTTAAAGTACTTATCTCATAATTATGTACACTGATACAGTAAATGTAATTGTTCAAGTATCAACAAATAATTCTTAATCGCAAAATCATCCCTTGTATACTCGTATAAGGTACATTTTCAAACAATGCATGTATTATTATATAAGTATTCGCATATGAACATAAAATTTAATGCTCAGAAAACGTTTGGGTAACAGTAGTGAAAAAATGTCCGATATTAATAGTTATTTATATCTATATTAACAGTTTACTACAGTGTTCCATCCGTCCGTATAGGTCGGCGGTAGGAAGCAAGCGGCTCGTGGATTAATGTTATTTATATCTATATTAACAGTTTACTACAGTGTTCCATCCGTCCGTATAGGTCGGCGGTAGGAAGCAAGCGGCTCGTGGATTAATAGCAGCACTTAGGGAGTTCCAGCCTTTATCTTTTCTATCGTTATAGTGTGTGAACTGTGGAAGTACTCGAACGCCTCACAAAGACTGATTAATCGCTGTATTATTTCTTTTTTACCAGAATTCTATCATATGGACAGCCCGCTGCTGGACCTACAAGATTTTTTCCAACCGCGAATTTTTTTTTTTTTTTCCCAAATTAAAAAACGAGACCTTTGCTCTGCAAACAAATAATCTGCTAGCACTCGGCCACTGGGCTACATTGCTCCCTAGTAAGCTCTATTACATTTCACGTGGAAAGACGCACCACGGAAACTTTGCTAACCCGCTCAACCCTCGCAGCTTCAACGCGCTGGGGCGACGCTTACGTATATATATATCCCTAATTAATTAACAGGCCGGGTTCGCCCCCCCCCCCCCTCACGCCAAACCGGCGCGCGGGGGCGGGGTATTATAATACTTTTTCGGGCGGCATGAATAATTAATCCCGAGGTTGTGCGGGGCGCTCTCTCCGGCCGCGCGCGCGAAACTTTTATCCCGCTCGCCTCGCGGTAAGTTACAGCCGCTTCTGCCCCCGGAGGCCGCGGAAATTGAGGCAAAGTTTTAGTTTCGCGGTTCATTTGGTTCGGATTCGAAAGGAGAGAAGAAAAACGGAGGCCAGGGGTCCTGAATAAACGCCGAGCGATAAATCTTTCCCCCCCCCCCCCCCGTGTGCATATGCGTAGAACGCAATCCGCGGCGCGTCAGTCACGGAGTGGCCGTCATCTATATACCAAACAACCCCGTCCGGGTATCAGACGCTCGCGCGCTCGATTTTAATATGCACCCCGCGCTCGCCGTGTATACATGCACGTGTTGTGTACGTATACACCAATACGCGCGCGCGCGCAGAGTCGTCCTTCCGGCTCGGCCTGTATTTCGCGGATCAGCTGGCTCGTGCGGTACGTATAATACAGTCGTGCGTAAATACACGCCTCCCTCGTTTGTAAACGTCAGCTGCTGCGGAGAAAGAGAGATCGGGGCTGCTCTCTATGTCCTCTCATGGATCGATAGTTTTGCGCATGTACGGCACGCGCGGCTCCGCTGTCCGTGTACATTTATACGCGCAACAGCGCCCGGTTGCGCCACCGGACGATTGATGCTCCGCGGGGGAGTGAGCCGTCGCAGCGGACACGCGTTCAGCCGTAATAAGGAGCTTATACATCAACTTATTATTGAGGCGGGAACTGGCGGCGCTTGGAAGCTGACTAAACGGCTTCTGATACGATGGTGTTTCTCTCTATGTTTAAATAACACAACACAATCACCGTTTGAACAGTGTGGCTAGCGTTCGTTGAGTGGAAGAACGTCGTACTTCAAAAACGTACTTCGTACATGTCATGTCAAAATTATACGTACGACGTTTTGTATACAAAAATCTGACGTACTTCTTTCTTGGAAAAAATTTTTGACATGCGATGTTTTTGAAAGGAATGTTTGATATATATAATACGACGTTCTTCCACTCAACGAACGAAAATAGTGGATATTCACTGTTTCGTATCGAAACTACTATAACTACTTATAAGTTGTTGAAATAGTGAATACGTATTCATCGTACATTTGGTCTCACTGAGAAATATTTGGGATGAAAATTAATATCGACTGGGCGTGGATGAATGCCGCTACTTTTTACTATTTCAAATTTAGAGGATTGGTCGTATGATTTTCAAATAGTGTCTTGAAAAAAAAAAAGTGAGATATAATCAACGACGCTTCGGAGGAGCCGATTACAATGCAGTACACCAGCCTAATGTACAGCCGCAAACTTTCCAAAGTATCGCATTTGCGGCTAATTGGGTCGATGAATTTTTAACGCGGTGCGGACGTTATTTTGGGAACTAATTAGCATTGTCTCGATACCGTAACTGCTGTACTTACAGCGCGGAACATTTTATCAACCTATTCACCCGGCTCTCCTGATAATACCAAATGAGGATTATTTCCGTACTCTCTTTAATATTCGCAAAAGCACCGCCGACCAATTATGTAATGTATATGGGTCATTTCACGAAAAACAGGATATTTTGGTGGGTAAAATAGGATTTTCAAAGTTTAGTGTTTCGAATCCAAACCAATTTTGGTCATTCTAAAGCTCCAAATCAGAATTTTTCAACGAAATTCCGTTTGTTACATGTTATGTACACCAGACGCCTTCGTAGACTATAGTCACCTAATTGATGATTTCAAATCCCTTCAAGATTAAGGGCATTATGGTAATGACAGCTTATTTTAATCAGCGAAAGTAAAAATTAAAATTTTAAATGCTTCGCGTCATGATTATGACCTTTTGGCCTGTATTTACTGTCTTACGGCCACGGCAAATTCTTTTTCGACTTGATTTTACAAGAGGGCTGTAGAGAAACTTAATTTACACTGTTTAAAAAAAGGTTTGGACTAAAAATAATAAAATGCGTTGTTTATGATCATAGGTTTTATGAAATATCGAAGTTTTTGTAAAATGACCCTATACGTTATCAAAGACTATTCTGTTAAAGTTTCGAGTGCTAGCAATTATGTTACATTGATTGTCAATTATTCGTAAATGTGTATTAATTTATGTGTACAATATATGCTAAAATAACTAAATATGCAGACATTATTATTGTACAACCTATTATTTCATTAAATTATATACTCATACGTTATTATCAACTACTCCATTAACGTTTTAAATGTAAGATAAGTCTACTCACATAATCTCCTTTTTTCTTTCTCTGTTGTTGATTGCTTATTGCTCAGTATATATTACGTGTTCACTCGACGAATGACTAGATCACACTGACAGCAAAACTACAGGTGAACTGCGCAGCTAATTGCGCGGTATAGAGTGCGCACCTCGGGTAGGTGTGAGACTGACCACTGACTCACTCAGCTGACTAAGCTCACAGTATGATTTAGTCATTCGTCGAGTGAACACGTATTATACTGAGCAGCAAACGATCAGCAACAGAAGAAGAAATAAGGAATTTATGTTTTGTGAGTAGACTTATCTTTCAATTAAAACTTTAATAGAGTAGATTTCAATAATGTATACACATTTAATGTAATTATTTTATACAATAATAATAATAATAATAATAAAAATAACACAAAAATAATAAACTCACTAATAATAATAATAATAATAATAATAATAAATTCAGTAAATTCACTACATAATATTTATATGCGCGAGTCATTTCATGAAAAACAGGATATTTTGATGTGTAAAATAGGATGAATTTCTAGAGAAAATTAGTTTACACCGTTTAAAAAAAGTTGTGACTAAAAATAATAAGATGCGTTGTTTATAAACATAGGCTTCATGAAATATCGCAGTTCTTGTGAAATGACCCGTATGTATGTATACGGACGAATAAATTTATTTATGCAAATGTCATAGTAATAATATCGCGAACGATCACTTAGCAATTCAAATGTAAAATCGGAGCCCACACTTGTACATCAGCTACGTGCGCATGACGTACATAATACATATAATCAGACCGTGATACATTTTCCAGCGCGGAATGCGAATAAGACGGAGCAACCGGTGAGTTGTCAAATCGAGATTCGCATTGTTTCAATCGAGAGTCGCGCGGGACGCACAAACCGCAACTTAATCGACGATAACGTTACACACGCGTATGCGTCCTCGCTAAAAATGGACTAAAAATAGAACCATCGCCGTCCAACTTGGAGACGATAATGACGATAATCGCACCCTCCGGCTCGTCGTAGAGGACAATCAAAGAGACAAATCAAGGGAGGCAGCTAATCCCCGGCAGCCTCGCTCGAGTGGCCCGAAAATTTGGATAGCTCGCCGGCGGGGGAGACAGAGGGATAGCCCTCGAGCGCGTTCTTCCGGCTGTGGCTTTGCCTCCCCCCCCCCGAATGGCGGTGGATCGTCGCGGAAGCGGAGGGCCGGGCGCGCATTCGACTCTGGGGCGATCTTTCAAACGGCCGCTTCCATTCCGTACGGCAACGCCCGTTAAAGTGCCACGGCCGGCGGTCCCCGTCCCCGAACGAGCAGGGACGTCGCTAAACGCCCAGTCCGAAGAAACGAAAAAAAGCAAGATCGCACATACGTGCCGCGACTTGGTTCTTCCCGCGCGTGACTTCTCCGCGGACGAAGTAATTGGCCCCGCGCTGGAAAATTTCGCTCTTTGTTCTCGAGCCCTCCTCGCCTCGCGCTCTCGAAAAATAGAATACGAGCTTCCGGGGGGGAGGGGGGGGGGCCTCCGGTCGGCGGGAGACGGATCGAGCGGCGCTAAATTATTTTTCGGCCCGCCAAGATCATTCCGCTCGCCCCGTCCTTCGTCTGTGTTCGAAGCGCACGAGTCACGGAGAATTTCCAGGTGGACCGTACAAAGTGATTTTTCGCCCGCGGCGTCGTTCATCAGCGGATGAATTGTTACTATATATATTGCGCGAGAGCGCAATTACCGAGCGGCCATCTCTCAAAATGCTCGGCCGGGAGAAACTTTTTGCTTCGCGCCAACTTTTTTTTTTTTTTTTTTTCATAACTTCATAATTCGCCTTTTCTCGCGAGAGTTGCAGGGCTTTCTTTGCAGTCGGAGAAGCAGAGTTGGGAGCTGGGGGGTGGGGGGGGAGAGTGTGCGGGGCCCGTGCGGCGGGGGGGTATTGGTTGGGGGGTGGAGCGCGGGGAGGGGGGGTTTAATTTCTGATTTTACCAGTACGCGTCGGATCTGGAACGTTCATGAGAGTAAACACTACGGTATGTTACTAAGATTTTTGCGAGAACGCATCAGTGATTGATTGTACGTCGATAAAAGTTTGCGGTAAAAAAAGAAGAATAATATTTTGAGACACACTTACGAAAATAAAAGTTACAACGCGCAGAATCTTTAATACGTGCGCGTTGATGAGCGAGATGTACAAAACTAGTTTAGTTCGTGTGTTGAAAAAAAAAAAATTAAATTTTGATAGTGGCGATGTAACTCTCATATGGCATATGTAATTCGTATCGTCATGAGAGCGGGTTACGAACCGACCATCTTTAGTGTTACGATGCTACTCGCGAAAGTTTTTTCCAATCCGCGATTCACTGTTCACACCGAGCCATTTCGAACGGTGCAGCGGAGCGATTCGAAAAACATACCAACGCTGCAGTATCTACTTATTTTTTTGACGCAGTTCGAGCTCACTGCGCGCTCTCCGTTGAAAATAAATTCACCAGTGGTGTGAATTAATACTGTTCGTGAACATTGTGATTCATAGGACTAATATTTCAAATTTGAGAGGAATCAATCGATCAATCGGCATGTCCTTGACATTGAAAAAAAATAGAGCCGGCCAAACAACTAGAAGCGTCGGTAGTCGGCAACCAACCGCAACTCGTATAATATACATCCTCGTATTAAATTTGCTACGAAAACATTTCCATTCGACGAAATTTCCTTCAAAACGAAAATAGTAGTCGCAGCCGCGCGAGTCGTAAATTGTCTTCCAAATCGGCAATCGGAAAACAATCCGGACGATCAAAGGCCGCCGCGCGACGCGAAACAATAAAAAGAACGGCAGGGGGGCGGGCGCGGGCGAGGGGGGGGGGGAGAGGGGGGGGGGGGGGGGGGGGGGGGGGGGGGGGGGGGGGGGGGGAGGATCGAAGCGGCTCGCGAGCACCACCCGCGGCGGAGTAATAAGCGCGATCTCCATTTCAAAGCGAACGAGAGGGGGCCAGAAGAGTCGTTTCGCTCGTTTGCGAGGCTTCTCTCGCCTTCGAGCTGTCATCCGCTTGCGCAAACACACCGCTCACACGCGCGTACGTACATCATACACGTATATATATATATACATCACATTATGCGCGTATACCGTAAGCATATACACGTCACCGGGAGCGGATGATTTTCCTTTCGCCTCTTCTTTACTTTGGCAGAGGCCGTGCCCCAGAAGACCACCCGCCCACGCGAGGATCCCCCCCCTCGGGGCCCCTCCCGTCTGCATCCCGACGCACAGAGTGCCACTGCCAAGAGCAAGCCCCTCCTCGAATTAAGGTTGTTCGGACCTTAGACTGACTGTGCGGAGTAATCTCGTGAAACAGTGAGAAATCGTTCGTCGTGTACAAGAATGTACGATGCCTTGAAAAAATCACGGACGAGCTGGACGAAAAAAAGTCTTGTGTGGAGAGCGCTGTGTATTTTTCGTTCTCGATTTGTACACAAAGTATGGTATACATACTTTTAGCAAAGCGGGACGAGCGGATAAACTATCGCAAGAAAGTTCATGCAAGTTTCTGAACGGATTATCGTTGTCCCAAAAGATACGGGTCGACGAATCGAATTGAAGGATATCGATGGAAACGCTGCACGTAAATTTACAATGCCATTGCTAGAAACGCTCTCGTTCAACACCGCGATCTGAAATATCACGCGAGTACTTGAGTTTGTCCTATCAGCTGCGTTCAGCCAAAATTGTTGATTAATTTCGGCAGTTACAGCGAAAATACATTCGATCGTCGGGTCCGGACACCTCGAACCAAACCATCCTATACGAAGCTTTCAAAACTCGAGATCGCGCGACAAACACCGATGTATACATCATACAACAAGCAGCCCGATATGGACGACGACGAGTGATGCGCCAACGAAAAGACTTACAAGTGTGAACAGCTGCGACTCGGAGCGCCGCGGCGGTATTTGTGTATTACGTATGCATACGCGCGTACGTGCGGCTTTTCTTCCTAACGAGATCCCCCGTGCATATACCTTGGGCGCAAACATCTTTACCCACCGACAGTCTCTCTCTACTACTCGCTCTTCGATTCCCGACACGCGCTGTCCCCCGGATTTTTTTTTTTTTTTTTTTTTTTTCAACCGCGGAGCCGAAAAACAGAGACGTGCTCTCCGAAGGGGGACAGCCGTCGATCAGCCGAGGGAAAAACCCGGCGGCTCCGTACTGTCGCGCGCGCGCCTGTCACTTGTTCCGGCTGATTTGCCGCGCCACGGAGCCACAGCGTACACGGGGGGACCGCGTAATTTTTTCAACGAGATTACGCGCACAGGGTACGCGGCGTTTCTCGAGGGGATTTACACGTAGAATCGCGGTTCGAGCGGAGTTTGTTAAAAACCGTGAATCGGATTGGGGACAACCCGAGCCGGATCGGTGATGATGAAAAAAAGAAGCTTGGGCATGTTGGTTGGATTCGTGGTTTTTTGAACACCAGAGTAGGTACGATTTTGTTCGTCACTTGTCACTGCACCGCAGTTCTCGATGAAGCATCATCTCCAGCGAAAAAATAAAAAAACTCCGATACGTTTGCGGGGAACAGCGAGTTCTGTTTGTATCCGCGAGTGCGCCAACGAGCGTTTAAATACTCGCTAAGAATGTTTCGTCGAATACTTCTATCCTCCGATCCACCGTGTGCCCGGGGGGGGGGGGGGGGGGCCTGCGGGGGGCCGGTTCCGCCCCCCCCGGGAAAAAGCGCGTCCCCCCCCCCCCCCCCCCCGGGTGGTACAAAAAAAACTCGCCCGCCTCTGCGCCGGCTAAATTTAAAAGCGCGGCCACGGAGCCGTGGAATTCCCTGACCATAAGTACCGGCGCACGAGCAGGGCGGTCATGGGCATTCCGGAGCCCCGCTAAGTATAGCGGCGAGAGGTCGGTTACCTCCTTGCTCTCTTTTTTTTCTCCCCCCTCGGCCTCACGGGCACGCGCCGCGCGGGCCGGGCGAGGGATCCATCGATCAGCCGGGCTTTTACGGCGAGAGCGGGAGCCTAGTGCGCTTTTGTTTCTTCCGATGTTCCTTCCGATCCGCAAGCTCGTCGGGCGCATGGAAACGGTCCCCGTCGCCGACCCCCGCCCCCCCCCCCCCCCCCCCCCCCCCCCCCCGAGAACAAAAAGCAGCGGCCGAGGGATCGGAAAAAAGTGCGGACTAATCGAGCCACGGGGCGGGGGGGCTTACTCGGCAGGACCGGCCGGACTCGGCGGGGAAAAAAGCGCACGGACCTTCCCCTTCGGCTTTCATTGTACCGCCGAAAATGGGAAAAAGCTCTCGACGAAACCCCCACCCGCGCAGCTTTGGGTTCTTCCACGGTTCTCCGGTCGCCTGTCGTCGTGCGCTCACGTTCGACCGTCGAAACCTCTTGGTACCGCTGGTTCGATGCTCTCTCGTGCCGGTGATCAAATTGCGCGGGGACCTTCGGTGGTGGTGTGCATATACTTTTTCTACTCTCTCGAGGGAGCGCGAACCAAAGTTTTTCACCTGCCCCCAACATAATCCACGAAGCTTTCAAGTTTGCAGAGAGCAATAATCGACGATTCAGCCGATCGCACGATTTTCGCGAGCCCGGCGAGCATGGAAAAAGAAAAAAGAATCTCGAAGCTAATTTCGGTGTTGGAAGTTTTATAAAAATTGTAAAATCCTCTTCTGCATGCTGCTGCTGCTGCTGCTGCTGCGGTGGCGCGTGCGCGTCATATTAAATCCACTATTTTAAGCTCGAAGAGGTTCGCGTCAAAGATTCATGAACCGGTGACCCGGAAGATGTTCACAAGCGCAATTTCAAGTGGCTCCTTCTTTCTTTCTTCCTTCCTTCCCCCTTTCTCCGCCAGAAACGACGACGACGACGGAGCAGGAGAAGAGGAAAAAAATCTTCGAGCCAGAAATAATATTTCTCGAACACGAATCAATCAATTCTCTTTCCCTTCTCGAGCCCGTCGCCTCTTCGACCGCGATTTTTCGGCGCACTCGTGCGCGCGACGGAACTTGTATATACCTTTCCTTTTCGAGCGTTTTTCCGAGCACTGGCACTGCGCATGATTTCCAGCGATGGTTGTTTCGAGCTTTTTTTCTCGTTTTTGTTGTTTTAGCTGTATAAATATTGCTCGATGGAGCCGTTGGAGAGAGTAGCCTATGCGTTGCCAATTTATAGAAGCGGTGACTGTGGAAAGAGGGAGAGAGAGCGAGTGGCGGGGCTTAACTAGGCCAAAAGTGAAATTGGATTAACTGGGTATATACGTACGTACGTACATACCAACAGTTTTAGGTTCCGCTGTCGAATCGCCGCACTTGTCAAAGCCACGTGTGCCCGACCCTCATTGATTTTCTCCTTTGGTTGCTTTGTTTTTTTTTCCTCCCATCTCCATGTACCTACGTCCCATTAATAATTTACGCAATAAGTTTTTTCAATCCGAAATACAGCGGAAAGCTGGTAAGCGACTGCAGTAGTATAATTTAGAAATGACGTTATGAGTTTTTTACCCGCGTAATTTACTCGCATAGCTCGAGCTCGAGAAAAATTTATCATAGTTTGAAAATTCTCGGAGTGTAAGCGCCGGAAAAGTTATACCGTAGTGCGGAAAATGCACCTTGACGAAGGAGACGAGTAAAAACATCAGGAAATTTCCCGAGACGGATAAAAGCGGACGGGGGGTGGGGGGGGCATAAAAATGCGAGTTGATCAACGCGGTGCTACGTATGCGGGAAAAACGAGGGGAAAAGACGACGCGAGCGAAACTGCCGATCCAAAATTTTTCGGGGCGAAAGCTTGATCCCCTTTACTCTATACAAGTTGAAAAAGGACTTTTTGGACAGAGATCGAGGGGGCGAAATAAGAGCTCTAATGATGAATTAGTTTCCCTAGTTCCCTAGCTCCCTCTTCCCCGGCCCCGAACACCGAAAGCTCACCCCCGCGCGATTTTTCATCGCTCTCGAAATCCCCTTTCGAGCGCACCCGAATCGAATTAAAAACGACCAATCGCACCGGAGTACTCGAAAATCCTCGTGATCGCCAGCGCCCGAGCTCCATAATTTACCAAGGTGAAACGTTACGAAAGCAAAAAAAAAGAGAAACAACAAAAAAGCCCAACGCCACGGGCGCGATGCGAAA
>JAPYYV010035279.1:0-10203 GCA_030522625.1 Copidosoma aretas | reverse complement strand
TTCTCGAGAGGGGACATTTTCTCTTTCAAGTTTAACATATCTTGGATATATAAATGCGCTGATTGAGCATACAGAAAGTGCCCAGAAGCATGAAAGAATAATATAATTTTTTTGACACTATCTAGATGTAAGTCCCAGTTTCCTGATCGTTCTGCCGCTATATACTCTTTTATAATTGAAACCATGAAAAAAAGTTGTACCCACAATTTTGCAGAGCGTCCATTCATTCCAATCCTTTTCACATGTGCCTAAAATTTATGTACGATTGACTGAAACTCAGCTGTATTAATATCATCGATAGTTTGGGGTCCTAAAGATGCCAAAGTATTTTGTATAACAGCATTGTCTTGCGCACTTACTGGAAATGATGCAAACAGTTTACCCAGAGCTGCATGTACCAAAAAGTGACCTTTGACCGCTCGAGCACAGGCATGTCCACTGAGAATCGTATCAACTGTGTTTTCCGCATAAATTAGACTAAGTACTTCTTTCAATCCTGACCCCTCCATGATAAAAACCAATGGCTTCTAAATATGAAAAGAGCAGATGAAAGCCGCCCAGCCGTACAACCACCGAAGACAATTTATCGGGACAGCACTGAACAATCTCTCTAGCTTTGATTTATAAGGGCTGGTCAAAAGTAACCATACACGTTTTTTGCCCTGTTTTTCTGCACCTGCTGTCAGCGTCCAACAAGACTCTGTAAATTGTATTCCAGTTACTGGGAGGAGAGTTAAGGAAGGGCAAAAAAATAATTTTATTCTTTTCGTATGACATGTACTCCATTATTTTTGTCATAAAACCACTCCAGCCATCAACATTTAAATTACTGTTATCCTTTCCCATCATCCGAAGAAAGTCTGTTGGAGAAGCAACAATGTCAGACGAATTAGCATCTATCGATCTTAAACTTTTGATGATAATTTGACGCCAACCATTACGAGATCCATCAAATTATCGTAACTGTACGTGTCCAAACTGCCCCATCACCTACGCACTTGGAATTTTCTGCAAACGTGCTACTGTGTTGCTCCCCGAAATGAAGTCGCATGGGGTAACTACCATGATACCTCCCATAGCGTAGAAAGTGTTGCGATCGTCGATGGTATTTACGTTATGGTTAGCATTATCAAGAACATATTGAACGTATGAATTATCGTAATGATTATTTTAGGGTTGGAACACCACGGACGCCTCAAATAGCAATGCTTCTTCATACGACGCACTGAATCCAAAAGCACTTGCAATTCGTATGAGATCTTTAGAACCATACTTTTTGTATACTATAGCTGCTATCCTGATCTGAAGTGGAGATAGTAAGGAGCGCGGGCGAGTTGCTGAAATTGTTGCATGGGCTGTGCTAGTTATTTTTCCACTGTATTTTTAGCTTGACGACTCATTCCGCAATATTATGGTCTCGAGAAGAGTCTGTAACGTATCAGGTACTAAACTGTTCATATTATATAAAAATGTATTTGGTGAAGGGTAATTCTCCGTGTCATATAATTGCGCGCAAATATCCTCGTTAATAATATTTGCTGCAGATTCAACCACCCTTCGGCGCTCCTGTTTGTTATCTTTGTTTTTATTTTCATACCAATGATCAGTTAAAACTTTTATACCAGTGACCATTAGGGACAGAACTGGTCCATCTGTTGTTGAACGAACAATAATGAAATCTCCAAAAATTTTATGCATTTCAATTTTCAAGTAGTGAGTAGTTGGTATACTGTCCGATGGAAAGTCCTGCAGTATATCAGTAATGCTGAATTGACACTCGTCTTTATGAGCCAACACGTGATTTGCAATAAATTTAGCGGCAGTGGTTTTCAGAGTATCGGATGCCTGGGACAGTTGTCTTGCCTTCTGATGCAACAACTTATAACAATTATCGTGATATCGCGCGCCGACCGCTAATAAATCAGGAACTTCAGCGATTCTATTATACATCTCTAAACTTGCAGCATCAATCGCGCACGCGAGCTTACTAACAACGAATTGTCGAATACTATTATCGTGAACTACTCTAATCTCATGGTTTTTTTCGTTTAATGGCACTCCAACGTGCAATCTTTGCCAATGTTTTGTTAGATTGCATCTTCTCCACACAGAAAACATAAATTATAATAATCAAATGTTTGAGGTCGCTGTAATCGGGTCGATACCGTAGCTGTCTCTTTAGACGTATATTTCAGAATGTGCGAGTCCAAAGTGTATGATTTCGCAGACAAGGAGTGAACATTAACGTTAACATAGTTGCGGAATTCAACATGTTTTTCATCTTGTCTCTTCACACTGAACTTGATGAATGTTTGGAGACCCTCCCCAGCAACGTTCCTTATTTCTCCTTCCTCCAACGATTTGTCGCAGATCACACACAGAGCCTCTTCTTCAGCCATTTCCGAGTTTGTAGTTTTCTGTTAAAGAAAAAGAGCATTATTTTGTGAGATATAGATGTTATTTTAATCGATTGCATGTATCAGAATGTGAGAATGCCTGTGTGTTTTAGCGCATGTATGAAAATCAGTGTGCGTTTACACCGTAAGCGCAAGCAAATTATGTATTGTGTGTAGCGCCTTACGAACGGCAACTCTGGTGTACAAAACCGTTACATTCAAAACCCACACGTAAATGTATGGTAGACAGAATACAGTGTATAATAGTACCAAGTATTTTTGTTTTGAAATTGTTTAAATGATTATTATAAATACCTTTACATCGACGTAGCAAAAGAAGAAGGTAGCAGAAAAATCAAAAAACGATGGATACAAACGTTCATCGACGTGAAGCAGCTCTGTAAGTAAACAAAAATATGTGTGTCAGTAGGAAGTGTGTAGAAAATAAAGTAAGCAATGAGATTAAACGTTTATTGTTAGAATAAAAAGGGCACTAACATATTTCCACTATTTAACACTATTCACATGTAACAAACAATGAAAAATAATGTGCCAGTAAGCCACAAGAAAAGTGCAGTTCTGAAGGAACTAAGGTAAAGCTGTATTAAAGGAGCAGGGCGACTTTGTCGTATTGTACTTAATTGTAGGACTTGTCCAATATATATTTTCTAATATTGACGCGGGAAAATTTGAAATATACTTAGAATAAGTATGTTCCAGATAGTAAAAAAAATGCCAGCCAACACTACAATCTGTAACTTCAGGCAAAAAATTATGTTTAAGGTCTTTTCAACATTTATCGATATTGTTTAAATTTGTCTCCTGTGATTACACAACAGTATACAAAATTATCACTATTATTAGTGTCACTGTATCATAGTACTATATGTTAGAAATACATTCTTTGGTAAAGTCTAAATAGTTTCGTATAGAGCAATTATTAAAAATGTACGCAGTTACGGTAACAAAGATTAGGAAATTGATAACTGTGTGAAATTGCGTTGAAGAAAAAAATATCACAGAACAATTTCTTCCTGTTGGAGAGTGAATGCTGTAGAAGCTAAGTAAAGTCATTTTTCTCTTTATGACAGATTTGAAGTAAGCGAGAAGATTTTTATCTCTGGCGCTTTTGTCATCCTTACTACTCACAGTGGGGCAGAATCCCAAAAAGCTGGCCAAAATTCGGAAAGTAGCGTAAATGATCTTAAATTCTCTACTCGGGGGTTTTCGAGGTCGCTGATAACGCATCTGTTATCAGAATTTTGATTTCCAAAATGGCGGACCCAAAATGGTGGACATAACTAATTTGTCAAATAATTCAGTAAAAAATACCCAATCATCTTTCTTAATGGTTTCTGGGATTGCTGTTTACGCATTTGTTACTGAAATGTATATTTTTTAACTAGCAGACGCGATATATGGAAAATTCCGCAAAAATTTTCATTTTTTAATATTTTTAAATAGATATATTAATGTCTTTATTGCTTGACTCTTGGGCCTCTTCAGAAAGTTGTCCGATCGGTAAAAGGGCATATTTTACAATTTCTGCTCCGTGCATCAACACTTTATGTACAGATGTTGGCATATAATACCATAGATAAAAAGCAACGAATAGACAAGCAGTATTTACACAATAGTCTTTGAATTTTTCTTCGTCTATATCATACCCGCTCGAAAATTGCATCTTTTAAAACGTCAATAACGACTTTCTGTTCGTTTTTTAAACTGTCTTTCACCGTAAAAAAAAAATTTTCTTGACAATTCCATACTTGAAGATTTGGAAGACTGTAAAATAACAATATAAACAAATACAAAATTGGATGAGATTATTCTGAAATAATTTTATACTAATGATTTTATATTTGTAAAGAAAACAAATATTTATATTATAAATGATGCATGTTGGATAGCCAACTGCTGTCCAGAAAAAAGTGGTTGATTTTCTAAAGATACATCGTTTGGCGAAAAAAAATACGTTTAACAAATATATTTACATACATCCCGTACGAAAAGAAAATACCGAAATTTCATGATATATGTGTTTACGACGATCACCTCTGTGTCCGTATGGAACAGGTATAATAAAGTGTAATCAGTAGGCGGCTACTTACTTACATATATGGCTGCTCTGGGTGCCCCTCGTCAGTTCTTGTCGAATCGCCCGCGCCGTCCACGTATACCCTAATACATCTTTATAGTCTAGGGGCCAGGCCGGTTTTGCCGCCGATCGAGGTTCCCTTGAACACCAAGGTTTTTTAGACGTATTTTGACTTTCTGAATCCGAATCTGCAAGGTGTTTGGCCGTATAGGCTGTTCCTTGATTGGTATTAACAAATTA
Source organism: Copidosoma aretas (assembly GCA_030522625.1). NCBI lineage: Eukaryota > Metazoa > Arthropoda > Insecta > Hymenoptera > Encyrtidae > Copidosoma > Copidosoma aretas. Next base: position 5,469 of record JAPYYV010035279.1, on the reverse strand, counting down.
AATGTTTAAAACGCTATAAAAAATAAACAAACACCACCAGCAAAACAACATGCCAAACTATTTCATTTCTTCTTGTAAGTACGTCAGTTTTTGAAAAATTGAAAAATATCAATTTGAACAAAAATTATTGCATTTTTAGTGGATAAATCTAGCTTCTGCGTCCGTCGCGCTCCTTATTTTCGTCATAACTCGGCCAAAAATTAATATTTTAAGCTTCAAAACCTCTCATTTTAAAAAACAATATCTAATCTGCATTTATAAGTCAAAAAAAGTATTTTGAGAGTGCTCTATTGGTTTTTAAAGGCTGTAATAGACAAAAACTTTGGCGAATAAACGGACAGTAATTTGTTTATAAGCTCTCACCTTTTTCGCTTTCGAGTCGATGAATACAAAAACAATGCAAACTTATATGGACAAGAAAAAAAGTTATTGCAAAATTAGCCAGATGATGTTGCGCGCGACGTCAGGTGCGCTCCGCGCCTTGAATGACGTACTCGTTATTCGCACGCTAACTTGGTTTTCGACTTAAGTTTTCAATCTTACCACCTTTAACTCTCAATTTTAAGCTTTTCCATCGTATTTAATAATGTTTTTTAATTGTTGATAATTATTTTTTACGTAAAATGGGCCGCAAAATTACATTTGAAATGAAATTCTCCAATTGCTGATATGCCCACAACGTTTTTAATAACGACAAATTAATAATTCTCATTTGGAAATAAAGTTTATTTTTTGATGCATGACAACATCTTGAATTCCTCAAAAAAATGTTTTTAAATGCAATTTTGAATTATTTGTTAAAACTTGCATAAAAAAAGGACAAGGTACAGTACAGCACATTTTGTTAACTATGTATTTTTAACGAATAGTAATTACGCTGATAGCAGACGTATATCTTGTAAGTGTTTGGAAAATTTTTAAATTTTACCGCGCACGTATTATTTGCAGTAGCCTGCAGTCGCGTTTTAACTTGTTTATTTGCGCGCTTGAACATGTTTCGTTCATCGTAAGTGACAGCAAGTTTTTTTTCCGTCTGCAATGAAACTGTGACTTTATCTACCTGTTTAAACTTCAGTGAAAATGATTGAAGTAACTGATTGTGAGATTTTTAAAAGTGATTATTGTGTAATTTATCAGAAAGAGGAAACAGATTTAGGTGTTACTAGTGGTGAAAAAGGCTGACAACAGATAAAACATGCAGCGAATATTCGCTGGCATGAAGTTTTTCATCGTTTAAATTTACTCCAAGATGATGGTATGTAGTATAATTGTATATATCATGCAAGTAAAATAAATAAATGTAGAATTTGTTATAGTGGACTCAAAATATATACATATATATATATATATATATATATGTATATATATGTATATTTTATTTAAAAATTCGACTTATTGACATTTCTTAATTTTTATCCGGATTTAAAAACTTTTGAGAATTAAAATGAATTTTTTAAGAAACTTATAGTTTAAATTCAATTTACCAAATTTTTTTAAATTTATTTATCAGAAATATTTTACTATCACGTCAGCAACAAATGCTACAAAAGCTATACTCACAAAAATATTTACAAAAAGCGTTTCTTAGAAATCAGTCTATTGATGCTGCTAATAAAAACCGTAAAATTTCTGAGTCATTTGAACCGCGAATTTCAAAGAGAGCTTCTACAGATTTCAAACGAAATCAAGAGTACTGTTTTTTGTGTCAACATGACTCTTATAATAGCACAAAAAAGAAGGTTGAAATTGCGGAAAAAAGGGCAGAATTTCTTTCTAAGGCTACAAAATTTTTCAGATATGACATTTATTTAAAAATTTCGAGTTATGAAACGTCTGCACAGATCGTAGCGGCAAAACTTAAATACCATCGGGCATGTTTTCGCTCGTACGAACGTATATGTGAACGAGCAATCGAACCAACTTGCAGTAATGAAGATCATAAGTTTGTTGAAAGAAATAATGCTATTAAAACAGTCATACAGTCACTTGAATCACAAATTATATTAGGACAAGTAATGTCTTTAAATGACGTTTCGAATTTAGTTGAACAAGAATATGGACAAAATTTTTTTTTTTTTAATTGTAAAAGCAAATCATTATTAATAGATCATGTCGGAGAAAAAATATGTTTCGTGTACCCAAATCAAAAAAATAAGCCTTAAGTTTTTAACTTTGTAGAAAAACAAAATAAATCGTCAACATCTCCGGATAAAATTATTATAGATAATTATATTAAAAACTTTAAAAAATGTTCAATCGAAACAAATTTCGATTTAAAAGATAGATTTTGTGACGCGTATGATGTACAGGTAGTTTTTGAAGATAAAAAAACTTCTGAACCCTTCTTATCTTTTTTATCGAAGTTGTTCGACTGTGATACACATGAAATAGCACAATACAAGACTCAGTTTGCAGATGATGTAACACTTCCAAAGCTCCTGAAAATACTTAGAGTCAAAACTATTTTTCAGATAATTTATTTTGTCAAACGTAATTTATAGCAGAAAACTCCATTACACTGCCTTTTAGGAGCGTATGTGTATCATTGTACAAAGAGTAAAAATGTGTTAAGTGTTTTAAATAGAATGGGTTTGTCGGTTCCATATGAGCAGTTGATAAGAATTCGGACAAGATTAGCTAAGTACGCTAAAAATTACTGCTTGAGTTACGTGCCTATACCGAGTCACTCCAATACTCACGATTACGTGACTGCAGTCATGGATAATTTTGACCATCTTGAGGCTACAACTTCGGGTCTTAATTCAACTCATGACGCTGTAATGGTCCTTTTCCAGAATGAAAATTAGAATCATCGTAATAAACCAAAGCTCTTAGTGTGTGACATTGACAAACGGGCCAAAAATTTTAATACAATATTACAATGTCGAGAAATAAAGGAATACATAAAAAAAAATGAATTTACTGAACTACATTCAAATTATGAAATAAGTAGCGACCGAGATTCTTTGATAACAAATAAATATAATGAAAACCTTTGCATTAAAGATTTCATTTGGTTTTATCAAGAATTGATTTTTCTGATCCTAGGATGATAAATTTACTAGGTGTTAATCAGAGGGTACCGCCTTAGAGTTCGTTCAACTCTGTATTTGCAAGCACCGATAGGTACATTCAGAAAGTTGGGTATTAGCCGATAGTACCTGCACCTATTTCCGAAGAATCTATTGTATATACTTGTTTATGCAATTTTAAAGATGTACTCAGTCAATTAGATCAAGAATACTTACCCGTCACTTGCGACGAAGGAGTGTAAAGAATAGCCCGATCGATAACAATGTCAAACCCACATGAATTTAAAACATAATCGTATGTCTTGGCAATTTCCACCTTATCAAAGTCATACAAACATGTATTGGAAAATATATCAAAGAGAAAGGCATTAAACATGTATTTTACGAAACAGATTTATTCGGCCTAAATGTTATTAATCAAGTTTTAAATGGAACGCATTACAATCGGTGCATCAAAGCTCTGAATTATCTAGCAGAGCCATTTAGAAGATGGCAAATAAATGAATTTTTTAAAGAAGATCGACTAACTGTTTATGAAAATGAAATCGTTAAAATACTTGCATAACAAGATATTTTTACCGAAAAAAATTTTGGAGAGTCTAAAAGCTTATTCAATTACTTAAAAAGTAGTTGTTCTAATTCAATCACAGATTTCAATAATTTTATAACGCGTAGGTGAAGAATCTTAACTTTTCAAGCACTGCAATAATATTCTTATATTAATTTCTTTGATGTTTGATCTTATTCGTGCCGATCGCACTGGAAATTGGGATCTGCACGTAACGACGTTAAAAAAAGTAATTCCAATTTTCCATGCTTTCGATCGAACAAATTATGCACGGTGGTGTACACTATATTTAGAAGATATGATGATGTTAGCTAAAAATGGTCCAGAAGTCTATTATCAATTTACACAAGGCCGTTTCACCGTACAACTATCATCAGTCCCTTTTACTTATGTGGCAACAGATCAAGCACTTGAACAAACAATAAATCGAAACTCGAGTAGCTCAAAGGGATCGCAAAAAAGACTGCGATGGTGAGGCAAAGTGCTTTCTATCCAAGAAGGGAGATAGGAAGCACGAAGCTGGAAGAGGAAGCTGCTCAGTCTTCAAGCAAGCACTGAAAGACGCTAGAGTCAGGATCCCTTAAAGGCCAAGCTCATAGCAAAACGATGGCGAGGCCGACCAATAAGTGTGAATGCAGGCTGCGCTGGTCTTTTATGCCTAACAGCAAGCAGGAGCACCGAGCCCAAAAATGAAGCTTGCAAAACAACTTTCGGCCCAGAAGAAAGCTAAGTGTAGATGTCCGGTCACATGGACCTCGAGTCCTTTTCAGGATGCCTACAAAATGCTGGACTTGCGGATGGATGGTAATGAGTAATAACCTGGGTACCCTCAAGCCCTTTTCAGGGCTCTTGGGTGGTGATTGCATGTCAACGATTGGTGAGTGAGATTTCTCGACTATGCTGTGAGGTACGATGTCCTCCCTGGTGGCTCCACCCCGAAGTAATTGCAACGCGGTTCCGGGGTGGAACAAAAGCCACGCAGCATGGGGGGGGGGGGGTTTAGTTGGCAAAAGTGGTCTAATAAAAAAAAAATCCACTGACTCCAACACTTATGTTGCCCAGCAGTGTACGTAAACGCATTTCCCCTCCCACCACAAACAAAAAAACTACTGATATCATTACTTCGTCTTATACTACTACTACTCTTACTACTACTACTACTACTACTACTACTACTACTACTACTACCACTACTACTACTACTAAAACAACTATTTTTACTAGTGTTTCTACTACTCCTACTGCGACTTTTACTGCTACTGCTACTTTACTACTTTTGCTACTAGTACTTACTTCTACTGCTACTGCTACTGCTTCTTCTACTACTGTTACTCTTACTGCTACTATCACTACTACTAATATAGCTACCGTTACTGTTACTTTTACTATTACTGCTAGTGCTACTGCTACTACTCCTACTACTACTACTTCTACTACTACTACTACTACTACTACTACTACTACTACTACTACTACTATTACTACTACTACTACTTCTACTACTACTAATACGTTTGGTACTACTACTACAATACTACTACTTCTACTTTTACCATCACTTCTACGACTACTTTCAGTAGTGCTACTGCTACTGTTACTGCTACTCCTACTCCTACTTTTCCTACTTAAACTTCCACTACTTCTCCTTGTACTCTTTCTACTACTACTACTACTACTACTACTACTACTACTACTACTCCTACTACTACTACTACTACTACTACTACTACTACTACTACTACTGTTGCTTCTACTACTACTGGTACTATCACTACTACTACTACTACTACTACTACTACTACTACTACTACTACTACTACTACTACTCCCCCTCCATGGTATGCGTCACCTTGTCGTAGACCGTGCTGC
>JAPYYV010035276.1:0-14398 GCA_030522625.1 Copidosoma aretas | reverse complement strand
TTTTACGTAATAAGAAAAAAATGTTTTTGGTAGCTATAAATTAGATCTACCTTCTGTATCTAGGTTCAGTGGGTGTTCCAGAGCACGTTGAAAAACATTAATAATTTTTTTTGAGTCAGTTTTCAAACATGAATTGCGAATCATTTTTTCTTGGTTTAATCACTTTATGTATGATCAATAACATTCAAGTAAGAGTACCAAATAATTTTATTTTATTTATATATGCATGAAAATGCAATATATAAGCTACGAAATAACAATATATTTTCATAATATTTTTACGCTGTAAATATTACTTTCGATGAACTGTTCGAGCTTAATCATCTTTATTACGACGAAGTCCTTTATGTTCAGTATATGACTAATATAGAAAAAAACAATTTCATCTCAGCTAGTAATGAGATCGCACTCAAAGCTCTGAATGATTCGTTGTATACAACGGATTTTTTGATTAAAATCGACCAGTTAGAAAATAATTGTAAAGAACTAATGAAGGATATTTCTTACACAATATCTAAGAAGCACTTACAAAAGATCTTAACAAAATTAACGGGAGATGGTAACTACTTGGATAAATTAGATCAGGTACTGCAGTTAATATTATGATTCAGTCTTAAGACGTAGTACAAAGGCTTCTTTTTTAATTGAAGTATAAAAACTTTTCCAGTCATATTCAAAGATATTGGATGAATTGTCTTGTGTGTATTCCGAAGTAAAAAAAATGGAATTTGAGTTTATACGAAGTCAAGTGTGGAATTCTCTATCAGAAGTTGAATATTTTCAACGCTATAAGAATGACAGAAGTCAATTCGAAGATTCGCTTCTGACGGTTTTCCAATGTCACATAATATCTAAACGTTCACCACCCCAAGGCTCATAGGCAACATACGGCAACCCGAAAGACGTAGAAAAATTAGACTTTTCCAAGAATGAAAGGCCATTACACCATTAACAGGAAAATACTAATGCTGAATTTAATTTTAATATTTAATGTCAATTCAAGTAAACGCGATACATCTATTTCCTCGTTCAAAATGTAACACACGAAATATCATTAAATACTACCGGAATAGAATTATGTCAAAAGCAATCTTTGTACTGTTTGCACCCTCTGGTTTCTGCGATATGAAATAAAGAACCACTTTCAAATGAAGTGTGGTAACAAGTCAAATTCATCCCATCAAATCAAAAAGTGATTCAACCTCCATTCACTTTTTAATTGTAGCCCTTTGCCGTGGATATTTAAAAATGAACAATGATGCGTACAATACATGCATCATTAGTAGCGTCAATTTAAAGTCTTAAAATTCAGAATTATAAACAATCTATAGCAAAAAAACTATATTATTGTCTGTTCAAGCTTCAGAATTTCGCAAAAATTTGTCACCTTTGTAAGGTTAATTACTACTTAACACTTGGAATACTATATTATTTACAAGTTACGTGTAGCGCGATGTATCTGTATGCCAACAAAAATATAAAAAAATTTTTGTGTACTAAGCTATTTTAATTCCTGTTGTTCTTTTTTTCTTACCTAATGCGAGTTCCACTATGCTGTACCACAAAAAAAAAAAAACCAGTTTTAGTGAGAATTTTTTCGAAAATGATTTATTTGTTCACATTGATGTACTTGATCCGTATTTTGGTAGGAAGACCGCCTTGTCCTTGCCTAAATACGATTTTGCATCACTTAACTGAAATCGTGTTTACAATTTTCTTCCACGAGTTTTTAATTAATTAACCCAAATTGAAGCGTTATTCATTCTTTGAAATGTATAGAATTGTCGTCAATTCTTTGTTTTTAACGTTTTTGGTATGCGTATAAAACAGTTAATGCATCAATAGAGCATAATACCTTCTGGGGCGCGGGCGGTGTGGCCTGTCGTTTGTCGTGGTTGGGGGGGGGGGGGGGTTGTCACCCCTTCTCGGGGGTGGAACGTTTTTTAGCCATAATAATACCAGAAATCGATTCACTGGGTCTTTTTAAGAAAAAAATGTATTACGAAGTTTTTTCGAAAAAGCAATACTTTTCAAGTTATTAGCGATTGGAAGTTCAGAATTTTGCCACGTCTTTCAACGGTTTTTCAACAATATCTCAAAAACAAAGCATTTCAGCGATAATTTTATGAGATACAAAATTATAGCAAATAAAAAGACAAACAAATTTCTTTTTTTAAAAAGCATTTCAAGTGTGATATTAAGCGAGACATTGTAGGTAGACACCGTTTTTTTTTTTTTTCTACTCAAATCATGGTATTCGTAGCCATTTAGCGGGCAACGGATGCATTTTACGATTAAAACCTACGATATGTTTTTTATAGTGCTTGAAAAAACCTTTAAAGTTAGCACTGTTAAAAGTTTTTTTTTAAAATTGATGATTTGAGAAAGCACTATTTTCCTTTTCTAAACTTTTTCACTTTTTCCTAAAGGCATTACGTTGGAAAAAAACCATGCCTAAAGTCCCCACAAAATTTATTGATCATGCACCGAATTTTCAAAGTTGAGCCTCTAGATTTCTCGAGTCTTAACAATCTTAACATATTTTCGCAAAAGTTAAGTGACAAAGTTTTGTAGTTCATACAATATAATTGTGTATGAAAATATGATGAATAAGTAATTTTTCTACAAAGTTTCACTCTTCTATCTTTTATATGAAAAAAAATGCATGTTTTAACTTCACTATTGTGTATTTGCACGCGAACTCGACATTGGCAAGCTTATGCATTATGTTTTCAAGAAAAAGTTAATGGAATGCTTAAATTGTTACTAATAAACTTTCAAAAGTACATCATAAATGTATAATCCAACGATTATCGGGCTGATTAGGCTGCCCTGAGGAACACTTGCCCAGATTTTAAATACGTCTGGGGTTACATAGTCTGTTTTGACCTTCAGAGCATTTAGTATATCGGCTGAATTTGTACCTTACCGACTACCATATTAATAAAGTTTAATTATTTATCATTAATACATCCATTTTTCGGTAAAATAATGAGACGATGCGCAAAGCTGATACACTAAGGCATCAATTAAGCTTCAGTATTATGTAATTAGTTAAGAATTGAGAGAGAAAAATGATTTTTCGTGATCTTCAAAGACTGCTTATCTTCAACATCAATTCGGAAAATCATTTTTCATTAAAACAAGTGTAACAAATGAACTGAAATTTTCATAGGTGCTACAAAAATAAATAATCCATGTGCTTCTTCTCTTCTTTTTGCGTAATATTTAGTTAAAAAAAAAAAATCATATTATTTAGTTCGTCAGAGGGAGTTTCTACCTTATCAACTACTTCGCTTTTGTACGTTTCTAATTATGATTGATGATACATAGATTTTTACTCAATACAGTGAGAGGAAGCACAAAGCTCATACTTAAAGCTATTAATCAAGCTAAAGTTTATTGCAATTGAATAATAACTAAGAGAGACAAATATTTTCTCGTTATGTCGAGAAACTGTTCAAGTGCTTGCAGCTGTAACACAGATTCGGAAAATCATTTTTCTCTCTTAGTTCTTATCCAGTTGCAACAAACTTTGGCTTGTAAATAATTAAACTTTATTGAAATGAGGTAGTCGGTAAGGTAGAAATTCAGCCGATATACTAAATGCCCTTAAGGAGGTTCGATAGAATCTTTCGGCAGGGTGCTGAAACGAGGGCAAGGGTTTCAGAAACACGCGCCATTACCAACGGAGCTTAATTTTTTTGATGTTAGCATCAGTGTTGAAATACTATTACGGTATGAAAAAATTTATTAGAGTGAAATTCTTTTAATAATTATTGAAAAATGCATTTAGTACGTAAAACAAGGGGCCAGATTGTACAAAAGTTACGTTAAACAGAATAAATGCTGGATTTAACAGTGGCAATAATAACCGCGGACGTATCGTGAAAAATACAGCTTGTGTAAATTCTGATAGTTCTAAAATCAAAACAGTCAATAAAAATGTACATTGTCATACACGTAGACGGTCAACTTCTCAATTAAAACAAAACAAACAATTTACAAAGATAAATTAAAAAATTTCCTAGTGATGGCGACAGAATTTTCAATCATTAGTCTCGTTGTTTCCTGATGCCGTCAATGAAAATGTTTGATGCAACAATTTTTTATTTATTACTATTATGTATTTTTCTGTGTGTCTAATGGTATTTTCAAAATTTTATACATATAAGGTTAATACGAAAGCAAGGTCGTACCTACACCAATCTTTGGGCGCTTATATAGAGTCACGTTGAACTTGTCAGTACTCAAAGAATACTTAACGAGTAAAGCCTAAAAAATTTACTGAACCCTGAGACTATCTACTTCCCCATAGTATTTGTCAAAAGTTTGATGGTTTCTCAAAATAATTATAACCTCAAGCCCAAACTTTGATTATACTTTATTTGTACTTTTATAATAACTTACATTATGCGCTAACCATTTAAGAATGTGTGTACAAAATTTTAGATCAAAATATTGAAAAGACAAAATTTGAGAAGCAATTTAGTACATAAGCATTGTGCCGCGCTAAGCTGCACCACCTGTTGTGATCCGTTTTTTGAAGTTATACCTCATATATACTTATGCAGTCAATGTATAGTGTATTATGTATACCGTGTCCGTGTGGTTAGTGTGTTTGTGGGTACGTATGTATATACGTGTGGATTTCTGCGTAAATGCGTGTGAGTGTGCGCCCATGTGTGTGTAATACACGCATGCATGTAAAGACTTGTTATTACTTTAACTTAAATACAGTAAACAATTACCAACAAATTTTTGCATGCTCAGCAGATCGATGCAGATGCCCATTATTAATTCAACGGGTTGTTATTACGACTTATTCTCAAACTGTTTGAAAATACGTGACATCAAAAATAACAATTTTTATGGATTTTTTCAAGGGAAAAAAAATCATCGCGGAGCATATATATAGAGAGTTGTTGGTTAATGGGAAAACTTTTCCTCAATTTCCAGTGTTTTGGATGTATTTATAGCATGTTTAGAGAATCATGACAAGTATACACAAAATATTATTTTCGGTTTTGTGCGCACATAACCTTGAAATATTCGAAAATACGCAATATCTTAAATATAAAGCCAGATAGGCTAAAAAACAATTTTTACGGGTGGCATAAAGGGTAAATAAACATACATAAACAAATAACCACTCGCTCAAGATGTGAATACCAATGCATACAAATTATTTCCAAATAATTTTATGGCAGCGCAACCTTCAAAGAACAGAACATACGCTATATTTCGGCGGGTAAGCAAGACAGGTCGAAAATAACAATTTTTACAATTCCATGCAGATCTGCATACGTTATTTAGAAATTATTTTTTGTATGGTTTAGAAACAACATAACGTTTTTAAGTTGCTTTTGTTTCAGAATAAATTGATTGCATCTAATGTGTAGTTTTTTTTCACACGTGACGCATCCAATTTTGTTTCTTCATACGTACATAAGGTACTTTTTTGAGTATAGCTCCATTCACTGTGACGAGGGTCCAGTCCTTCACCGTACAACTCTGCACAAGCAATCTACACCAGATGCAGCCACTATATGTAGTTATAGTAATGTTAGGTGTAGAGTGATTGTGTAAACTGAGAGACCAATTTGTCACAATAAACACAATATGATAACTATTAATATACATACTCAAATCATTAACATATTATATTAATAGTTAACATATCACGTTTATAGTGAACAAATTGGTCTCTCAGTGTATAGAGTTGTCCCGTGCAGGACTGGACCCTTGCGTGTTTGTAACATATTTTACATATTTTATTAAAAATATACTAATCATCCATTTTATATGATTGAATAAACATTTATTAATAAAACTGGTTTTTCATTATTTTCTAAGCCTTTTTTTTGATATATTATATTATATTGTGGGTGTTCTATACGCGACTAAGAATAATTGTGTGAGCGTATGTAGCAGGTGCCAGCGCGATATTAGAGATGTTATCAGCGTAGGAAGTTGTTTTGACATAATCAGAAGATTTGATGAAATTAAGCGGGCAGTCTATTACTAGCCAGCGGGGCTGGGTGGCCGCACGTCGTGCCATGGCTATACTCTGTACTTCTCCTATCTACATAATATATTCTTTATAATTGTTAATTTATCAAATATTAAAATATTTATTTAAAACCACACCGAATTAACGAATATCCTCATTCCAACGATAATTGCACCACCTTAGATACATCGAATTGGGTTATTTAAAATATGGTTTTGTAACAGCTATATCTACATTCATATATTCTCCGTCAAAAAAGTATAACTTCATAGTTGGGTGCCCAAGCACCCACTGTTTTTTTGTAGGATTTTATTTAATTCGCTTTGTCTGTCTGTCCATTGCGGTATGGGCGAAATCTTGTGATCGATTTTCAAACAAAACAGTCAGGTTTCGAAACTTTATCAGAAAAAATAAATTAAATATGGAATGATCAAATATATTATTAATATGCTTTCCCTTATCACATGTTGTGCAGTAGTCGTGCTAACAAACAACTAGGACCTAAGTTTTGTAATTGATTGTGTAATAAATATGTATGCTTTAAAATTTTTATTCATATTACTGGTATTCTATCTAGAATGACTTATTTTAACATTTTGGCAGCAACGTTCCATGATAGAAAATTATGCAATGGATTGAGTCGATTGAGTATCAATTGTAAAAGCTTGTTGCAATATTTCTGCTAAGATTGTTCATGATAAAAAAAAAATTGGCCGTCCAAAACGCATGTATGAATTTATCACCATTGACTGCAGTATCGATGAATTAAGACATGTAAAGTAAAATCTTTACCATAAATCTTTTTCGAAAACAAAGTTTCTGGAAGGTCGGAAAAATGAAGATAAGGTTGATCGCCTTTAATAAGTCACGATGCGCAGCGCTAATTGTGCCGCAATCAATTAAATCTCAAGGAAAATCCAGAGCGAATCGTTCCGCGCAGTGGTAGAAGAGTAAAAGGAGAACGAGGGATTGGGCTGGGGTTTGTTTATGGCATTGCGCGTTTTCGCGCCAGCCCTCCCGCTCGACTGCGCCCAAGAATGATCCCTCTCTCTCTTTCTCCTGCTTCCCCTTGGCTTGGCAATTTAGTCAACTTACGATCGCGTTAGTCGCTACTTCGAAATTTTGTTGGAGAGTTTACGAGGGATTAAGTCCCGACTTGAGCTACGAATCAGCTTACGATTCAGAAAGAGAGCGAGAGGGACGACATCATACTGCTGCTGCTGCTGCTGCTGGTTCTCGGTGGAGTTGCGCGCGACTTCCTCGCTTTGCGTTACAAAATGGGGTGAGCTGGAGGGCTAAAGGAAAGAAAAGAAACGATGGGATGGAGAATGAGGGAGATGAGGAGAGATATCCCAGAGAAGTACAGCAATGGAAAAAGTGAACGAAAACATTCGCTCTGCGCAATAAGGTGAAACGATGTATTTTTTCTTTTTTTTTTCTTCACTATTATTGCACCGTCACATTAGTTTGATAAGTTTTTGTATCTTTCATCAAAAAGTTTTAATCTTTTCATGTGTTTGTGTCGACTAAGAGTATGTGACATGATGTTTATTAATCGAAAATTAACTTTACCTATAAATATCTTGTTCATCTTTTAAAGCAGATGTTCAAAAAATAGTTGAAAATAATCGACTCTGGTGCAAAATATTACGGTTTCAACCGTACGATCAATACCGTTGAAGGTTGCCATTTAAGTGTTGGCTGAAAATGTTACAATATTGTAGATCAACTCTCAACAAGTGTTGAGCAAATAACCTATCAAGTTATTGGTCCAAAAATAAAAATATAAGGTATTTTTTTTTCGACTGATAACTTTTTGGGTTGGTATCAACACAACTTATTTTTTAACTTGAGTTTAACGTTTTATTAGTGACTCTCTAAATGTCTTCGCGTGAATTTTAGAGAGTACTAAGTAAGGCTCTCAGCTAGCATATGCGCATCATGTAAAATTCACTTGAGTAATAATTAATAAAACTAAAGAAAATAGTCCATGAAATAAAATTCCTGAACTGCACATGGTTGGATTTAACATAGCTCCGTGTTATTTTAGTTTTAAGTCAAAGTGATAGTTATCTAACCGCTCGTCATTCACTGTTGCAGAACTCTTGAGATGATCCCAACTTTTGCATGCAACCTTAACCTATCAACGGTAAAAAAAAAGAAAAAATGAATCACTGCATCAAAAAATCCCCACACAAAGAGACTGTGTCAGAATTTCTGGGAAGATCATGGACTGATAAACAGGTCGGAAGTTGGGGAGCACAAGTCGCAACAGAGACACTGGAAGATGGGTGAATGTCGCGAGGTACGAACGCGAGCGAACAACAAACAAGAATCCACGAGAGGCGCGGGGAAAGAGATAGCGAGCGGGAGAACGAGAGAGAGAGAGAGGGTCCAACTGACGGAAGTTTCCTCCTCAAATTAACCGGAGACGCTGCGTAAACCGAGATTATCATAATCTCCGGTGCTCGCGCACGGCAGCATTAAGGCTCGGGCGCGAAAGATACGCCCATCTCGTACAAGCGCCTCCGACTCACCGGGCGCTCCTCTGTGTGTTTGTACGCGAGCGCGTCTTCGTGAGCGCGGGCGCGATTCGGGGGCTGAAATTTCGAAAGCGGCAGACAAGCGAGAGGGCTTCTTCTTCCCCGTCTGCTCCCTCTCCTCCCCTCCCAGCCGAGATTTATACGTGAGATTCGCCGGCGCGCATTGCTTGCGTTCGAGAGACGAGGTATTAGGAGGATTCTGCGGCTCGTTTAGTTTCTCCTGATGAGATTCGTGGCGGAAATTTATGTATCGAGGGGGCAAGTGCGCGCGCTGCAACTCTTGTTACGTTCTGGTGAACCAAATGTTCTTCCGAACTTATGGAATTGTGTACCTTAAAAGAGCTTACACGGTTGACAATTGTTTTTGGTAATCTTTGTTTTATGGGTAGTCTTTGGAGACAAGATGGACAGCTTATTATCAGAGGGCTGAATCCCGTTTCAGACCTGGGAGGAGTCGTATGGTCTCTAATCTCGACATTTTTCTTCGTACAGCTCATGCTTGATCTTGTTCAGGAAGTGGACGGCCCAAAAAGTATGTTGGTACATCCGGATTTCGACATGCGTAGCTTTTTTTTGATACAATTGTGCACGGCACGTATTTATTCATCAGAATCCGTATTACCGACCATCGTCCGATTTAATTACCGGCCGAGGGAACAATCCCAGAACTGATTCCCCGATACGACCCCAATAAATACAGGAAGATCCGTTTGCGAAAATAATAGCCAATATTATACGCGCAAGCCGGAAGATGGACCGTGGATTTATCGGCAATTGCCGTCCGCGTTTCATCTTCCACCGAAAACGGTCCAGGAACATGCCCAGCCGTACACCGACAGATCCAAGCGAGATGTACCAGCAGAACTCTTTTCGCGGCCGCGCCCCCCCCCCCTGCCCCCTGCGCCCGCACACACGTATACGCGTGCTCGAACGCCAGCTATCGCCCTCGCTGACTTAATCCTCGCGGTATTTATTCGCTCGAGCTCTCTCTCCGGCGCGCGGATAATAATAATGGCGTCGCGTTTTCGAGAATTATGGCAGTCCTTGCGCCGCTGGGCCTGGCGGAGAAAGAGAAGCGCCCACCGCCGCCGTCGCTCGCTGTCCCCCGTCGGCTCTCCCGGCCAGGATAAATGAGTCCGGAGGATTAGCTAAACAGTGGCTCAAAAATGTTATTATATAGCGGCATAAATATTCATGAAACACCGACCCGACGGCTGCTGCTCTCTCTCTCTCGCACTCCGCGACAAGTGTGCAGTTCTCTTTCTCACCCCCCCCCCCCCGCCCCCCTTATCCGTTGTCCGCGTCCCCGTGTCAAACCGCAGCAGCAGTCCGTTACCGGGACGCTTTTCGCCCTGGTCATCTTGTATTTTTAAGAATAATAATGTCGCTCGATATTTCACTTTGATTTATCGCGCCTGTCCTTTTCGGGACGAGGTGGCTGGCTGCTGCTGCGCACTGCTGGCCGTGGCTGCTGTACCGCTGCGGTCGCTCTCGAAAAGAGCGGTAATTTAATGCCGCGACGCGTCAGGATTCGGATGTGCGGGGCGGGGGGGTTGGAAAAAAATAGCCGACGACTCGCAAGTGCCTCCTCGGTTGTTCCGAAAAATTTTGACGGTGTCGGCGCGACTTTAGCGTGATTCGCGCGCGGTGTCGGGAGTTCATCGACCTCGTTTGAATCAGCCGACTGACGGGGAGCAGCGGTTTTTGACGACGGATGAAATTCGAGCGTCGCTCGGGCCAGGAGCAACTTTGCGGCTGTTGCAACGAATGCAGGCGTCTGAACTTTCGGTGACGCGCGTTGGGTAATCGCGGGAGTCACGTGGTTTTCGGGAAGCGCCGTCGTTTGCGCGGAAAACACGCCGAGTGCGCGCGAAAAGAGTGAGCCTGCATGTATTGCTGAGGTCCAACATTGGCGTAGCAGTGGCACCCATTATTGACAGTAGTGACCACCATTACTGGCCCGTAGTCGTATCAAAGCAGGAATGATCATATCAGGCCAACATCTATTGTGCAGTATCGGTCCAATACCATCAAATGTATTCAACCAACATGAGTAATACGGCAGCGTGTGCTAATACGCTCAATAAGGGAGTAGCAACCTTAACCAACCCTAGTATAGTCGCAATATTGCGCACGTTAAAATTTTCTTGCACTTTGTTTAGCGGTAACTTCCACTAAAGATTGATCGAATTCAGCAGCCCTGGCTGTCTCGCAGACTTGCTTACGGCGATCTCTACATGCACTTTTCTCTGCGATGAGCTTGAAAGAGTTGTCGTCTTCACCAGCTCCAATACATTAGGTTATAAACAAACTTGACAGCTGCTATCGTTTGTATTGTGTTGGCAAAATAACGGAAAAACGTACACGACCAGTACTTCATGGCCTCTATTATTTGATATTACTGGCAAACAATAATGGACCACTACCAATTTTTTAAATTCGGCCGTATATGATCATTTCTGCATTGGTAACAAGCATTGGCCAACGTCTGGCATACAATCATCAGTTTGCCAATACTCAACCGTGATTCGGCCGTATTGGCAGTCATGGCAATGCTTTCATAGGCTTATTTCTTGTCAGAACGGTTATATTTTCCGTTCTGCGCATCAATGGGGATACAAAGTCTTGCAGTCAAGAATATCAAATTTGTTTTTTTATTGCCAATTGGTTCGACTAAGGAGTTAAGGATATCTCTTCATTTTCATACCGTAAATGTACCTGGATAACTATTGCGTTATACTGGTATTATTCTGGTACAAAGCATATGTTTTTGGTGTACGTATCTACGGTACCAGTATTCTGTAACAAATATGTATTTAGTCCAAAGTACACACACACAAAGATTAACAAAAGGTATCATTACAATATTGCGGAAATTATTAATTAATATGGTCTTTTGATTGGACCTGTAACACTTCATAGATACTTTAGTACCATTATGCAGTAACTTTAAGTCGAGTTGAAAGAATTTATTTTTTGATTCTGTAAAAAAATTAACGGAGTTAGAAGTAAAAACGTGTCTTTCGAAACAAGTTTGCAACGACATCTTCATGAGAGTCCGCGTATAACCGGAAATCTTGGCGATTTAATTTCTCAAAAACCTCAAAGCTGCATCGTTTATAATTCGGATTTGTAATTTGTAGTGATAAAATGAGTTAAGAATAATTTTTAAAATTTCTGTAGAAAATGAAACATCATGATGACCTCCTTTTCATTGTCTAAACTACAAAAGAACCGTACGACAGAGGCATCGCTGAGGAGCTGTTAGCTACACAGTTTTTTTCAAGACTTTTAAAGACTCTTCAAAATTCACAAGGATTTAAAAAAATTAAAAGTTATCAGAAGTTTTAAACGTTTCATCACGACTTTTATGACTTCTAATGACTGTGAAGTCTTTGGTCAACCTGAATTAGTTTGGTTATGCACTTTGTAAAGACTTCCAATCAGAAATCTGATGAGAATGATTTATCGCAAAATGAACCATATTTTTGAATTATAAATAAGTGTTGGTCGTGTTTAACCTGAAAGTCATCAGTAAGTACTATGATCAGAATCAAAAAACGTCGTAACTCAATATTTTTAACGGCATTTCGTGAACACAATTTTAAGATACGACTTTTTTGATAAAAATGTTACATTGTTAGAGACAGTTATTGAGATACGACGTTTTTAAAATACCATTCCGAGATAGGACGTTCTTCCATTTGACGAACGATTTGAAATCATCATTTAGTTGTCATCAAATCAGCCGCACTTGAGACTTTAAACGATATCTCGCGACTTGTGGAGTCTTCAAATATCCATCCATAATGTTTTAAAGACTCCGCAGGTACTTTCGTGCCCATCACCAGATACTCATCAAGCCACGTTCTTTTCCACGTCACGATGATTCGATTCTATTATCCAACAGAGTATAGCCGGAAAAAAACGAACTGCAGAACAAGTCAGCATCGCCCTTCGACGAACGGGAGGAAAATCGAGGGTAAATCAGTTCTCTCCCCGATAACGCGATAACGCGAGGGGTTAAACCAGTGCACTCGGTCAAACGCAGCTCATTGATTAAACGCTCGAGCGCAGCAGCACCGGCTACGGTAGCACAAGCAGCAGTCATACGTATACATATACTACCGGTTCCCGGTGCTACCCCCGGGGCGCAACAGGTCGCGTGGACCTGGGTAAAGTTTCCGCCCCGCCCCCCCCCCCCCCCCCCCCCAGCCACTTTCTCCCGCGCCTCTCGGCACGCACACGCGCGTACAGCGGCGGCTGCGGGGAGAGCCGGATCGTCGGCTCGCCATCATTAGTCAATGTCTGCGCGAGCGAGCGGGCGAGCGGGGTCCCGCGGAACGCAGGCATCTGCCAGATATCTCATCCCTGTATCTCTTTCAGCGCCGCGCCCGGGGCCCTCCCGACAAATCTCCGCATCACTCGGCCTGTCCTCGGCTTTATAAACTCCCGGCGAGACGACTACCACCGACTCGTCGTCGTCTTCCCTATTTCTCGCCTCCTCCTCCTCCTCCTCCTCGCGCGGCTGTTCGTTTTTTTTTTCCTCTCCCGCGCTACGCCGGTCCGAGTGCCAGGAGATTCCTCGGGTTCCGCGCGATTGAGCCGTTTGACGACCGCGAGCGTGTTAATGTGGATTCTTTGGATTCGCGGAGCGCTTGGGATGCGACGTTGTTTTGCAGATGGATCGGTGGGTGTTGACCGTTGCCGCGGGATGCGTTTTAATTTTGTCTCGCGATCTTGCCGCTCGGTCGAAAACAGATCTCTTATTACGAGGACGACGACTGTGCCTTGGACTTCCTACAAAGTCAAATCCCTAATTTCGATGCTTACCGTTCTCTGTTGATTATGTTGTAATTGAAAATTATACTTAAATACACAGTGTCAGAGTATTATAGTATTTATTAGAGGCTAAGGACAGGTAGACCATGATAGCCTTTGCTAGTAGTTTCTGGGTGGCAGTTTTGCCTCATAACAAGGAGCACAGAGGCTTACTGTACATTTAATTTAATATCAAGACATATGAATAATAATACATTACTAGTTGAAACTAATAATGAAAAATAGAAATCAAGGTAAAACAAAGATAAATGAAAATCAATGGCAATCGTACCACTCGGAAATTTGATCTCTCTTGGATAAATAGTAAGTCTTGTAACCTGTCACATAAAATGAATCATAAATTTGCAGAAAAATACTACTTATTTAGCCTTTATTGACAAGCACTTCGAATGTTCTTTTGAAACCGGGTTAACGCCATAGTGGATGAATGCGGATGAAAAAATACGTGAGAAATAACTATTAACTGATACTAGGGAGTCCTTGTGTTTGAATCATGCTAATGAAGTCCTAACACATCAGGATTTCAATGTGAAAAGTTCATTAAATAATGGTTATAGTACCAAAAACATAGTCATTAACCATTGACGACTAGACTGTACTGTTGACCAATAATTATTGGCTATCAATCCGCAGAGTCCTGAAAAAAACTTAAACCTGAAAAAGTTCAAAGCAGCTTGAAAAATCCACTTAAATACCAATTACCACTGCATCAACCGATTGGGCAAAAGAATGATCAGCAATTCCACTGCGAAACATACTTTTTGTCAACTTCCCCACGAAGACTTGGAAAAAAGCTTAAAACGCCCAGCGTTCGCTATCGCGCGCCCGTCCTGCACCCTGACATCGCACAATAATTTACCTGGCCGCGCAACACATCACCCACTCTCCCTCCCCCCCTTCCCCGTGTCTCTGAAAAGAATGTCCGTCCGTCCTTCTCCCTCGCGCAAAGAAATTTGGCTGCGCGAGATAAATTCCACCCCCCCCCCCCCCCCGGGTTCCC
>JAPYYV010035272.1:0-14330 GCA_030522625.1 Copidosoma aretas | reverse complement strand
GCTAACCAAGATTGTAGACGTAACAACAAAAAGCTTGTCTCAATAAATTTTGTTGAAGTCAAATGTTCGTCCTCATTCACTAAAAAGAAGTTGGGAACAATTATCATGCAGGGTCATTATCTTATGACACTTGTTGAACTCTTTCTGAATTTGAATCTCAAATTTTGATACGTATTCGCATTTTTTTTTTTTAATAATTATCATCATAACTTTGCTTTGAAAAGTGATAAAGAGCTAATAGAAGAAGAAAAATAAAGTACACAAAATGAGCATTGGTCTCTTTTTCAAAACATCCCAAAATATGGTTTAGATAAAAAGTTGTGAGCGATTAAAGTTCGAAATGAAAGCAAGCCTCCGCGAAACTGCATTAACTTGGTACATTACCGTTTTTTTCTAAACTTTAACCGCTCATTACTTTTGGGTCTGACTATATTTTGGGACGATTTAAGAAAGGAATTAAAGTATTTTTCAAGCACTTAATTTTCAATTTTCATTTATTTCGAGACTTTTCTACGTTCAGTTGAATTTCTAAAACATAAAAAGTCTTGATTTTTTCTTTGACCCACAAATCATAAGCATTTAAAGTTTATAAAAATCCGGAAATCAAGCAAGTTGATGAGATTGTTCAGAGGTTAGCTTCTGTTTCAAACTTGGAACGCTCATTACGTATTAAAAACGAAATCAAAGCTCATTTTGTGTACTTTATTTTACGTTTTTGAGCGACTCTCTACAATCTTGTAGTGCAATGAGCTTATGTTGAAAACAGTAAAGTAAAAAAAATCGGCGAATTAGTATCAAAACTTCACGTTCAAATTCGAAAAAAGCTCTATAAAAGTGTGTCACAAGACTTAAATCGCGTGTTGAAACACTTTGTCGTTAATTACAAATCCTATGAAAGAATAAAATAGTGGTTACCGAAGTGTGACTCGAAATTAATTAAATTTTTTTTTTTTACACCGATCATCCAGTGGATCAGATAAAAGTATATAAGATTGTACTTCCGTATAATTACTATAATTAATAGATCACAAATTTTCTTTGTTTATGTACACACGTACACGTAAAAAATGATTAAATTGTATTTTCTCCCTACTAAGTAATTTATCTGTGTATATCAGACAAGTTTCTATTTCTATACATAATTTTGTGCGGAGAGAGATAAACAAAGAAATGGAAGATTAAAAGGTAAAGAGGAACGAAAAAGATGAGAGTCAGCAAAAAGTAGACTATCACTTCCACATATAATACACGTACATTATTACACCCAAGCGTTAAATGTGGCGGACGTTTTTTCTCGCGCTCCAGTACACCCGCCCGTTTTTCTCGCCTATATTGTACCTATGGATTTTCGCTTTGCAGATAAGTGGTTTTCTCTTGATGGGAAAGGGAGAAAAAGTCCCAAGCGCGGTCATATGTATTAAGAGCGTGAAGAATAATTGCGGCCTGGGTGTGATTTACCTTTTTGTTCGACTTGTCTTGTTTCAGTGTCTTTTATTCTCTCGTCTACTACACCGTCTCTTTGGGAACAATTACAACTTGTTAGGCGATAACGTAATTACAAAGCAGGATTGTGACGAATCTTGTTATCGAAAATAAATACGTGGTTCTTCCATGAAATGTTTTAGTTTTTAAATCGTCTAGGAATTAATTTCATTTAAAAATCTCATTTCACACGAAGCTATTTATCAACAGAATATTTACCGTATCGTAAGAGTTAATTAAAAACTGTTATGTAGAAGAATGTCATTTTAGTAGGATGAAAAGGATAATAGAATAATTGGGATTATTACAAGCTATCTTGATTAGACTTCGGTTAAAGAAATAGCTAATTTAGAGAATTTCTCATGACAGTAGGTATACTGCTATTTTCATAAGCGCAATAAAAGTTAATGGTTTCGGCTTTCATGATTACTCTTAAGTTGCTTAAAAATAAAAAATAAAAAAAATTCCGTGAATTAGCTGCTTCTTTAATTAAAAATCAAACATGGCAGTTCTTCAGCACAAATTTAAATTATATGTTGCTTTTATCCAACCGTTGATCGCTACAGGAACTTCTGCATCTGATTCTATGAAAAAACCGCTACCAATAAATTAGCACAAAGCTTCTTCAACAATATTCTTCTACAACTATTTAACTTAAAAAAAATAAAGTAAAATATCAAAATAATTTAAAATGTGAAAAGAAGCTATTTTCATGCTCTATGAACTGAAATCATTTTGAAAATAAGATTATAATTTTCACCCGAATGGACTAAAAAATATTGTTAAAATTTTTTTGAATGAAAAACAATTCAAAAAATAATTAGAACTTATTACTGAAATCGATATACATAATATAATTATCTTGCAACTAAAATATCGTTCAATTGTATAAAGCTATTTAAGGTTGATCTGTGGATATCTTGAAAGTATTTAGAAATTAATGAAACTTTTTCTCTCGAAAGTAAAACACACGAGGCGTCATTCTGCCAAGTTTGGGAGAGATTATGTGGCTGGAAATGAAGTGAAAAATTCTCAAAGTTGAAAAAAAACCGCTTGGCTCCCATAAGAGCCCATGTATTATGAGGCTAACTTCATAAATTAATAACTTAATTTCTAGCGACAGGATCTTTTCTAAACTTGACATAATTACTCATAATACGTTTAAGTTTCAACAAATAAATTTTCATTCAGATCTTAATTTTTTTTCAATGTTCATAAGAATAACACGGCTAATTTCTTATACATATGTATGTATCCACAGAACAACCTTCATTATCAATAGAACATAACTATTTACGAAATCAAATTAAAACTTTTTTACTCCAAAAACAGCAAAATCCGTATATTTTAGCATCAAAAATCGCTATAACAACCTTGATAGGGTATGAAACGTCGATTATTTTTGTTAACCAATATAGGATGTAAAAAGAAACATTTTGAGCTCTAGATCATCGGAAATACTCGAAGGGTTTCTGAGATATGAGTGATTTAAGAAAAAAAAATTGTAGATTGTCTATGATAAAAAAAAACAGCATAACGTAAAAAAAAAAATTGTTTAATATAAAATCAAGCTGTTTTAATGCTCTATGAGATAAAACTATTAAGGAAATTTAATTTTAATTTGTTTACCCTAATAGTAACCAAAAATCGCGTTTTGGATATAGAAAATCGTTATAACAACCTTAATAACGTACGAAACTTGAAATTTGTTTGGAGCCGATATAATGATATAAGAACAAACATTTTTAACCTTGAATTATCGAAATCACTTAAGGTAGCCCTTGTCTACTGCTCTAGTCAAGTAGGAGAGTTCGACTTGTGTCTTTACGGTATTCTGCTAGTGTCTGTCTCATAACCATGAAACTGATTTTCACGTCTTTCTTGGCAAATATCTTTTAAAAATGACCCGTTACCAGCATTTTCCAAGACAGAATTGAAAAGAACAGAGTTTTTTCTACAAGTAAGTACATCATAAAATGTTTGCTGAGGTTTTTTATTTTGAGTCGGAATATGCTTGTACAGCTGATTTTTTAATGCTCTTCCGTATGAGCTCATGTTAAAAAGTACAACTTTGAACTGAAATATCTCGAGATTTTGACCCGCTCAGGGTATAAACAAGGACACCGTTGGATTCAGCGGATCAAAATCTATCAAATGAAACATATTTAATTCTGGAGGTTTTCGCAAGGGAGCTACCTTAAATAGTTTCTAAGATATGACTGATTTTTCAAAAAAATGGTAGTTTTTCTTCAATATAAAAAATGACATAAGTTAAAAAGATAATTCAAAATGGACATCAAAGCTGTTTTAATTCTCCGTGAGATATATTTATTTAGAAAATCAAATAAAGATTTTTTCATCCCGAAAATAGTAAAAAACCGATTTTTCGACATCCAAAATGGGTATACAAACCTTAATAAGGTACAAAACTTGAATTTTTCTTTTCAGCTGCTATGAAGGCATGAAATCTAGCATTTTAAGCCCTGGATCATCGACATCGGTTGTAAGGTTTATATGATTGATTACACACATACATACATACATACATACATACATACATACATACATACATACATGCATACATACATACATACATACATACATGCATACATACACACACACACACACACCCACACACACACACACAGACGGACTTTTTCTCAATGGTATTTTTTCATTTTGGACACTGTATAAGACATTTCTAACGTATTTACCCAAAAAATTTTTTTTTACTGATACAAAGCTTACTTCATGCGAAAGCAAAAATTTCTGATTTAAGGTAGTTCTTCACTAATGTTGGTGCGGTATCAAAGCGGTGCGGGCCCATGCGGTTTTCCAATTTTCGTTCAGCGTATTATTTGCAACATAAAATACTTGACTATAACATCATGGCATTTATATGCAAATAAACACGCTAAAAAAGTATGAGTTAAAAAACAATTTTTTTTTTTATGCAAGGTTGTGAAAATGACAGGGACGTCCCTATTCAAGTAGATGTTGCTGATTGCTGCATGTACATATATATATACATACAATCGTCAAGCGTCGTCCGTCGCACAAACTTAAACTTCGTTTTTGTTATCAGTCAGTGAAATAGTTAAATAATGTTAATCATACATTTTAATCACTCATGACGTTATGCAGCAGACCTTCGACAAAAATGGAAGAGAAGGTTTACGTGTTCTGTTCACTGAAAATGTTGAAGGGAAACCGAGAGTAACCAATAATTGAACAGTTTTAGAAAAAGTTTACGATTTCTTTGAAAATAAATAGTACCACTAATGGCCATATTAACTATAAAATAAAACATTATTATGTTGCATGTGATTCCAATGATCCTAGTCATTGTACATTTACATAAGTACTTAATTTTATTACTTATGAATTATTAACAGATTCAGAATTAAATATTTATATGATTCTTATTGTCATAACCTTATGTACGTTTTCAATACGGATTTATATGTTGTATACATTCTTTAGGGTTATGATTTTTCGATGCTCTGGATAACCGTATTTTTGAATAATATTTAATGGTAAAACCATTCGTTACTTTCTAATCATCATTTTCAACAAATATTAATCGTGAAATGACTTCACTGATTAACGTATTAAGTACTATATCAGTAAGTGCATCATTTGAAATTGGCGCGCGCATGCAGAGCGTCTGCTTATTTACACTGCAGACATCACTCTAGCTGAACGCCAAATGATTATTTTAGTGGTTAAATATTGTGTAATATTTCCCTGATAAGACGCAATTTCCGTTATGTCTTTAGAAAGCTTAAGAGTTTTTCTTTCACTACGAACTTTTTCTATTCTGATCTTAAGTCTACTTTACCAGATATTACATAATATCGTGCAACGGAAAAATAACCTACATAAGAGCCCATGTTAAAAGTGCATATTTTAACTGTCTTTTTTCGAAAAATTACCTGATGAAGGGATTTGATATTTTGAGAGGAGATTCCTTGTGTCTTTACTAAAAATCTCTCCAAATTTTACTGAAAGTTGAAGTGAATGGGTTACGTGAAGAACCACCTTAATGATCAGCTCAACTCTATACAAAAATCTTTTGAACTCACTTCAAATCCCAACACTTACCTTATCTTCGAAAAAAATGTATAATATCTCACCACGTCTTCTCTACAAAAAAGAAACAGTATGATAAATATCATCAGTCGTAAAGGCTTCTCCACACCAGCCAACCCCACAAAACGTCGCAATTTACGACACTACGTTAGAAAAGCAGAAATCATCCGCCTCAGCGTATATATCCGCCCGATAAGGAAACACGTGACAAAATTAGCTTCTCCGGTTATCCCCCCCTTACCCACCCCGGGTGAGTAAGAATCCGATTAAAGATGCCACTGCACGATACGGAAAAGCACACGCGCGCGCAACACAAAAGCAAGGACGTCAAAGTAAAAGCCGACGAGGAGGATCAAGCAGAGGGTGTGTATGTATGTAAGGCGGAAGCTCGCTCTCCCAGCTTTATCTCTCCTCCTCCGCCTCAGCCTCTGTCATCCCGCGACCTCATCTCGTCGCACACACACACCTCACCCTGCACTCGAATCGAGAGCCGGTTAGACGGGTCGAGTGTGCGCCCTACCCGCCGCTGTAATTAAATAAAGGACCTTTGCTCCATCCTCCCCCCACCCTTATTTCCTCCACCACGACTTCAAATTACGTCGATATACTGCGCACGTATGCACGCGGAGGGGGGGCCTTTTAAAGGGGAGCGCGCCGATCGCGGTAATCGCTGTCGGCGAGCGCGAGGCCGAACAATATCGTCTCGCCCGCCTCTTATCAGCAGTTGACAGCTACGAGTTGTTCCTCCCTCAGCGCACGAGAGCGCGCCCACACGTGCGTCTGTGGACATGGATACTCCCCCGGGTACGTAGGTGTGGGTTCCTGTGTGCGACATGGGTATATATATATGAGTTTTGTCCGATTGCGATTTTCCCTTCCTCCCTCTTTGCCGAGCATTTATGGCCAGAGCAGCTGGTGCTGATCGCTGGAAGATTGTTTTTCGGATGAAAGGCCGGCGCGCGTGCACCGGAGTTCGGAGGGCGATAAGATCGGGATGCCGCGCGGATATGAGCACGAGGGAGTTGGGAGGAGGGAAGATCTGGTTGAAGTATAGTGGTGTGGTTGCGCGGATCGGTTAACGGCTGATCTTTTGTTTTCAAAGCCAGTTGTTTCGGGATGTGAAAAGTTGGATACTTCTTTTGTCAAACCGATTTGCAAAAATTCCACAGAATCACATCGATCAAAGGTGGAAGATTCCTCAATACTGTATTTTATAACTAATGCTTCGAAATGGTTACGGATGCAAAAACGTACGTTGCTATTTTTTATTGGTATTTCGGGCAAGTCTCATACGTACAGATGAATATCGATTCTCTGCACTCGCAATTTTTCAAATGCCAACTGCCTAAATGACCTTCGAACCCCTTGGCGTTGAATTTAAACATAGCGTATTAGAATTACACACGCGTTCACATAACAACCGAACAATTATTCCCTGCGTGGAAAACGGCACCCCAACATTTATCACCCAACTAACTCCCGGAATCGAGGCATAAATATTTATCAGCAGCTACGCAAAGTGTTTATGCAGTCACAGAGTTCCCTCGAATCGCAAGGAGTGAAAAGAAGAAGAAAAAAAGAGTGAAACCCTTGCGCGGGGAAAAGCTCGCCGAATCTACATACACTACATCCATCCCGAGCGATGTAAAAAAAAAAAACTCCCATGTATATTCGATGAATATAAAGAGGCAGAAAGCTCTCCTTCTTCCGCCTGATTAAATATTAAATCTGGAGGATCGGTAGAAAGAGAGCCGTTCTCTTGTTCCGCTCGGCTCGCCGGGCGCAATTTTACAAGCGCCCTCGCGTCTCCCGCCTCTCGTTCCACCATACGTCCGTGCACGCGCACGCACTCACCCGGCAATCTTCCTTTTTTTGCAAATTCTCGTTTCTCAATACTTTTGCCACCTTCTTCGAGACTTGTATGCCTCTTTCCTTCATTTTATCTCTCTCTCTCTCGCTCTCTCTCTCTTTCTCAACGCTTCCCAGGAGAGCCGGGATGGAGGAATAAAAGAGAAATGAAAAGTCCGCATGCGTCTCGAATGGAAGTGGAGGGAAAAACGGGAAGAGTCTCACCGCGGAGGGAAAAGAGCGACAGAAGGTGGATAATGGAGAAGCAGAGGCTGCGCACACGCGGGGATCGAACGAGGTAACGGGGATGTACATCCGAGTATAACGAGTACCGAGCTATCCCGTGGGGAACGGAGTTCTCACGATTGTAGACAGGCTCACTTTCTCTCTTTCTTGCGCGTTGAGAGCTCTATACGTATATATACACGCAGTACGGAGGTCGACACCCAGTTCTGGGGGGGGGGGGGGGGGGGCAGCACCCCCCGCCGGGGCGGGGAGGCGGGGGGGGGGGGGCGGGGGGGGGGGGGGGGGGGGGGGGGGGTAAGAAGCTCCGGGCTCGGATGGGTAAACGCAGCTTTTCTCCATCCGATATATCCTTCCCCGAGGAGCTGAAGCTCGACCTTTCCGATTATATGCGCTCTGGATCCGAACGAAAGCTCATCCCCTGTTTTTCGAAGCGTGTGTTGCTGTGTAGAGTGCTGGAAGCTCATTTCGCGCTTCGTAGCTGTCTCCTGCACTTTCGGACGGCCGGGATGACTGTTTCTGTTTTCCCATGATTCTTTTTTTTTCTCCGGCTTTCTCTTTCTTATCTGCTTTCGCTGGTTTGGAATGTATTCATGTAAGGACGCGTTCGAGTTTGACGGGACTTTTGAACGTACCTTTGCGTGAACACGCGACGACGGTGGCGCATCGGCTATTTCTATGTAAATACGGCGGGAGCGAGCTAAGTGTTACAGGGGGTGTTAAGCACTTCATACGCGGCGACGACGAGTATGCTTGAAACATGATTTTTGCATTCAAAGTGGGGATCTTTTTGCTTGAGAGCTATGGGATGGCTTGGGCTTGATTTTCAAACTTTTTTCGTGGGCATTAGAATACTAATATTTTTTGAAATAGTGTGTTTGATTTTGAATTTGTTCGTGGAACAAATATGAAAATCGTCAGATTCAAAGTATTAGGATGATAGGTAGAGAGCTCAACAATCGAATGTGGGAGATCGGGTAATATGTAGTGGAATCCTGAATGGGTAACGAACGGGAACTGTCTCTTCGGTGAAATAATACAAATTAACCTGGCGACGCATCAGAAAAAGTGAAGATGACCAATCTTAATCTTTATACGCTTACTATTTGGCACACCTTGTGGGGAAATTATTAACAACTTTTGATTCAAAGAAATCTTATGTATCACTTAATTACATGAGTAGATTTGGCATGTCAAAAGGATGCTTTTTACAGTTCAGAAAATTAATTATGATTTAAAGATATACTAAATCAGTTGTCAGAAATTGGTTGTGCAGCATAATAATTATAACTTGATTTTTGTCGAATAATAACTACGATATTAATGAATAATCAAAGCAATATTTAATATAAAATACAATCAAGTATCTATTTTGAACATACCAAAAACTGTCTTGAATACATTCTTCGATCCTTTCGATGGCGCACAACTGTATCTGAAACAAAAAAATTCGATATCAATTGATTTTTCGTTTCCACGACTAGCTTCAATCATCTTTATCGCAGCTAATTAATACCATTTTAAAAAAGCGCTTTATTACGCTTTCATTTTACTTGCAAATGGCGAGTGAAAAGAGGAGCAAGAAAAACCTACGTAATCCCGATACGAGTAACCCTCATCAGTTGATGGTAATAGCCTTTTCTACACGTGGACCCTCGAGCACCCTCAGAATCAGCAGACGGGGAACCCCTCCTCCTGCCCCACCTCCTGCCCCGTCTACAGCAGCCGCGTAAAACCACGATTACAATGAATGCAGCGCGCAATGCACCCGCGTGATTTTCAAAGATAGCTCCCCGCACGTCCGCGCGGAAATTTCAACCCTCTCTGCGAAAGCGGGAGGAAAAAAAAGCTCGCAGAAGCTGGCGACCCCGAAGAATCCAGCGGCTCTGTTCGTAACGGTGGCCGGCGGCTGGGGGGGGACGGGGGGGGGGGGGGGGGGGGAAAAGGGGGGGGGGCGGCGGGTTTTAAAAATTCAACTCGGTCTGTAGTGGCGGCGGGGGGGGGGGGGGGGGGCGGGGGGAGAAAACTTGCACTCCCGCGGATACATGGTCGGGGAGCCGGAAAACCAATATGAATACATTAGGGCGTGTTTGCAGCCGGCGGCAGTCCCTTACCCTTCCCGGTAATGTCTTCTATTAGAATCATGCCGGCGCATTTTAATACAGAGATTCGCTCTCTTCCTCTCATCTTTTCCGATATCTCTGTTCCTTCTTCCATCCGTTTCAAAGTACCATTGCGCACCTTTGGCTGTCAATGCCCCGTCACGACAGAGAGAAACAGAGCATGGAAAAAAAAACAAAAATTATTTGACACGCGAACGCAGGGTAATAAGTCGCGTCTGTGCTCGCGACGTGCGTGTCTGAATTACATAGTGGCCCGGTGCGCGTTTTGACTGTACGTGCAGGAATGTAATTCCGCGCGAAATGGAGACGGAACTTTTAATGCGAGCGACATCACTGTATATTGTACGTTACTATGTAGGTATACGTACAGACAACAGAGGGAGGGAGAGGCGTGGGCGCAATGAGCTTTTACCAGCAGCCAAGGCGGGGCGATAAAAAAATTTTCCCCGACAATGGGGGATGTTTGCCAGACGGCGCCAGACTGTGACTGTACGCGCGGTGAGCATAGGTATATGTAGGGGTTATACACACATATTAGGCACGAGGCGTTCCCTTCTCTGCTCCTCGATCTCTAGTGCGCTTTTTTGTATCAGCCCCCTGCACGTATGATGCTGTTTGCTCTATCGCGGGTCGCGCGTGTGAGCCCTTAGCGCGCATCGGGTCTGTGTTGGTGTATGGCTCTCTTTTTCCTCGTTTTCTCGGTCCCCTCTGTTTTAGTACTTTCTAGTATTGGCGAGCATGGGGATCATGAGCTTTGATCAATTTTACGGATGCGTAAGTGTGATTCATCAAATACTGAGAATAATTTGAAGAATTATTGAAAGGGTTTATCGTGGAAGCCGAAAAAAAAAATGAAATGAATTGAACTTTACATTGTTATGATATTTAAATAATATTAAACTTATAACAACATACAAATCAATGACGTGTAGAATAAATATTATTAGGCACGACCTTACGGGAGTGCATTATAATTTTGTCAGTTCAAAAAATGTAACCACTTATACATCGTCTATTTTCGATGTAAAACAAATTTTGAACCTAATGTGAGGGTGATCTGAACAGGTTCTATGGTGTATGTATGGATGTATGTGTGTACGTAATAAAGTTTTTTGACTAACTCAGGCAATTATCATCTGATTGAGCTCAAATTTTGTAGGTAGCGTCGGGTTCAATATCCATGCTGATGGTTTGCATTTGGACAGCTTTCATCAGAAAGAAAAATTTTACCAGAATTTTTCATGCAACGCTCTATGAGTAAAACATTAGTTTCTTCGCCATAACTTTTTTCTCATACATTTTTTAAGCTCGCGTTCCAAGACAAAGTTGTAGATCTCGATAAAATACAACTTTTCTGTTTTTTACATTTTACTCTAGCATGCAATGCAGATGTTTTATAACGCAAAAGAGTGACAAAAACAGCGAAAAAATCGTTTCTGTCTACTACAGACAGAAATAACAAACCTACAACAAAGTCATAAATACAGAAGTTGTAGAGTTCATAAAGATACAACTTTTTTGTCTTGACAGTTTTTCTCTACTGTGTAATCTGAAGGTGCTAAACAGGAAAAATCGTTTTAAAAGGGCCAAAAAATCGTTTTATAGCACCTAGATTTGTTACATGACATTTGCGGATGGAAAGTTAAATACGAAGGTTGTACATTTTATAAAAATACACATTTTTTGCATCCACCATTTTCGTCTACAGTGTCGTCCTACTTCAGTAAATAACAAAAACCGTTTTGAAATAGCCAAACATCGTTTTATAACATATAACTAATAAATATGACATCTATGGACAAAAAATAGTCTTTAAATAACATCAAAGTAAAATCATATAATTTAAATAATCGTTTTTTCTCTGATACCTGACCATAGATTGGTCGTGCCTTACATGCAAGACATAATGTTTTGCATAAATTTAGCCGCTATTTTTATGCTGTTTTGTTCATTAATGATCAAGTACAGTCATAAGTTTGTTATAATCCTTTTTCTTTTGCTTTTTCTGGTCATCATTGTTCCGCTAACATTGAGGATTTTATCATCTGCAAAACTACGTAGAAATAGACAAGGTCAGACCTGTCATCGACCGCGGATTAAAGTGACCTTACCCTACCACTATTAGAATTTCATGATTTTTTTATTTGCAAGCACTCAATGAAAAAAGAAGTCAGTGAAGAATTTTAACACCTGATCGCATTGTCATTCATATAAATGACCAGGTCCGTCAACAAAAAAGTATTGTTAACCAAACTAAAAATCAATAGCAATATTCAATCTATATTCTGCCACCGACAAACAGAACAAGAGGTTGAATAAAAGCGTGTGATAAAAGAGTTGTAACAGTTCAACTTTGAAACGCTAAATTATAATACATGAAATCTGTTACTATATTGAAATATTTTCACAAGGGTATGGGCACTAATTACCAATATCCATTGGAAGAGTAAGAAAGATACAATTCCATTCCAGCTTATTCCACCGTGAAATCGACTTGTGTAATCTCTTTTGTCCTGACTTTAGTCTCTATAATTTGCTATTCTTGTCTTTGCTCCCTTTTTCTCCTTTCCATTTTGCGGCAGCGAATGTATAAGTACACTGTGCGCCACCTTTTTTAGTCCCATCGCATAACACCCTCCGGACAGGGAACCCACAAAGATGGAAACGGGGCTGCAGCCAAAAGGACAGAGGTTGGTAGCAGCTTCGCACGCTTGCACTTGTAATCGCCGAAACAGCGGTCATACGGGCTGCTTTTATAATAGCAAAATTCTTGTCTGCTTTACATTTCCTGGCTGCGGTTATAAGGGCTTTCCTTGTATGATCATGTGTAATGTGAATAACATTGAGGATTAGACTTCGCAAATCGTAATAATCAATAGTTGGAATTGTTCTGATTTTACGGTTTGACGAGGTATATTTTGTGGTACTACGGAATTTATTATGGCGCTGTAGAACAAAACAGAACTATAAAAAATGTGAGTACTAAAAAAATAGCTCACGTAAGTGCAATTTTATTGAGGTGAATCCTTCTGCACAATACTTTAGTAAGATATTGTAATTTAATATTGAGGTATGTAAAAACAAATTTAATTACGTGTTATTACGTATTTTACAACGTTTTTCGTTTTTGGGGATGTAAAAAAAAGTACCATTCCTGATTAAGTAGTTGTTTAGATCTGATGTGAATTTGTTTACCAGAACATAATTGCTATTGTATCGTTTATCAAGTCGTTTTTGAATCGTATGCGTCTAAAATCTGATTGATACGGCTAAACAATTCACACATCTTTGGTTGACCCTTACACCGGCAGATCTTTACTTCAACAATACTTTCTCAAATATACAATTTAATCGGACAAAACGCTATTCAATCATTAGGCAACGTTTGTATTGAAATTAATAATTTCACTAAAAAACATTGAATAAAGAGTCAAAGTTCGTATTGATTGATTGACAATATACTAGTAACCAAATAATTAGGGTACTAAAAATGTTCTGCCTCCTTCAGCGACTTACTATCAACAAAAAATCGCTTTTCGTATTACACTTATTATTTTTCCTCAGTATAAATTATACTGCTCTATTACAATAATAAAAATCCCTTATAATTAAAAATTCGATATAAATACATACTCTGCCGGGAACGATAGGCACCAGTAATAATTAAAATGCATTTTTTTGTTCCCGTTCACAATAGCAAATACATCATCAGCCTTTTACTCGAAAACAATTCGAGTCTCATGTCCGTCAAACTGTCAGTTTAGTCCAAAGCTCTGCCGGGGCAGGACAGCCCAGCCATAATTTTCCGACGTTCCCTCGACTCTGGAGGAGTGAGAGGGAAGGGGAAATCTCTCTCCCGCACGACCATGTGCACCAATTTGTATTTATGTATTATTATAGTTTACGGGGCAGAGGGTAGAGAGTGAGGGAGGACGAAGCCACAAATACATCAGGCATTCGGTCTCGCTTATATGTGTGCTCTATCTGCTGTATGTATGTATTGGGGAGGGGCCATTCGTTTTGATTTACAAATCGATGCATCGTATATGTATACGCGTACTGTATAATCGCTTAGGCCTCCCTGGATTTGGGGAATTTCAAGTATGCATGCTCTGATGAACCATATTCAGGGGCTTTCTATTGTTGGAGTTTGATATTGATTGGTGCAGGGCGCGTTACTTTGAATGGAATTCATTGAGGCTTGATTGACGCTTAGAACATGCAATCATAAGTTTCTTTGATAGGGCGATTCTACTTTGATTGCTAAGAATAATTTTAGGCACGAAAAAAATTGGTATGATGATGAAAGTAGTATATTTTCAGTACATCAGGGGTGATAGTGCGTAACTCTTTTTCAGCTCATGGGCCTATGGTATAGGGGAAGGCGGGGTATATCAAGCCATTTGGGTAGAAG
This sequence comes from Copidosoma aretas, assembly GCA_030522625.1. Taxonomy (NCBI): domain Eukaryota; kingdom Metazoa; phylum Arthropoda; class Insecta; order Hymenoptera; family Encyrtidae; genus Copidosoma; species Copidosoma aretas. The sequence goes on along the minus strand of JAPYYV010035272.1, from coordinate 128 downwards.
GGATCACCTAATTTTTTAAACATTGTATTACTTTTAGTTACTGCTTTATTTTTTTATTGAAAGCAGTAAACACAAGGTATTTGCAGGGCACAAAAAAGTTTTAAAAAGTTACGTAGTTTTTTAGAAAA